>JAVYIG010013698.1:0-45648 GCA_035222895.1 Strongylocentrotus droebachiensis
GTATTGATTCTCAAATCATATACATTTAGATATCATCCTCATTAGAGAAATTAATTTTACACCATTGTCGCCATCCATAAGTTCGCTTCTCATTAACCTCATGCAAGACAGATCTTTCAATATACAGTATATTTAAAAGCTGACTTGTCACTTTCAGATGAAGGTATAATGCTTTCAACGAGTGTCAGTCAAAATGTTGGCACAAAAACCCAAACAAACAGACAAACAGACAAACAAAACTCCATTTCTATAGACCAAGCTGATATGTCATGCTATCATGCACCTCAATGACACACCAATTTTATGACGACAGCGCAATACAGAGTACTCCATGCCACCATTCCATAGCATACATGAGTCCATTAATAGAGGGGGCGGGGGCGGGCACTACTTTCAGTAGGGACTTTTAGATTCGCACGTCGACATAGTGGACTGCTTCGTGTGACGTCCTTTTAAGACAATGTGAAGTCCTTTTAAAGCACTGCCGGCCATTGATAATGCCTTAAAAGGACTTCACACTGTCTTAAAAGGACGTCACACGTACATTGTAGCAGTCCACTTTGTTGGCGTGCAAATCTAAAAGTCCCTATTGTTACCTCCTTTTAAAGGTAATACAAAGTTTTGGGAAATTTTGAAAATTGGGTGGATAGTGAATCTTTACAATTTTGATATATTTGGATGCCCCTGTGGTCGTATTATAAGCACTAACAAAATTAGCCCCTAAAACACTTCTGTTTTCGAGAAAAATTGGATATAAAAATTTACCGGTGCTCCCGGTAAATTTTGATAAATTTCAAATAGCGCCTATGGCCGTACAATAGTAGCTGCGACCATGAAAATCTCAGAATATGTAGTTGGGATATATAATTTCCTAACGGGAATAGCTAATCGGTCGATTTCAGTCAAGAAACATTGTTTCATAGCTAAATTAATATCTTGACCTTGAGAGGGAGCTATACAACATAAAGAGTTTATTATTTATAATTTCATAACTTTAGACTCGATTTCAACCGCGACAACGATCAATGTATATTGTAGGAACGCATATGCTTCTAATATGTTAATTTGAACCAAATTCATGACCCCATACCAAAACTTTGTAATACCTTTAAGGCACTGCCGTGCACTGCCAGTGCCTTAAAAGGACGTCACATTGCCTTAAAAGGATGTCACACGTAGCAGTCCACTATGTAGGCGTGCAAATATCAAAGTCCCTATTGACAAGGGCACTGGTCCTACTCAATGAATGAAATGCCAAGTTTAATATCTAAACAAATATAGATTTCAGGGGAGGGGGCAAGTCATCATATTTTTTATCTTCCTTCTTTCTCCCACTTCCTATTATTTTCTCCATTCTTTCACTAATTTATTATCTTCTTATATTTTGACCTCGTTGGAGAAACTTTCCCATCCGACCTTCCGCCGTGTCTAACCCACTGTCGGTGGCGTTTGAAGTAACAGCCATACACATTGGCATACATTCGTACAAGGTACATTACAATAGCAGAGGAGAAAATCGAAACTATTACAACATCTATCGGCATGGATTTCCCTTGTTCAATAGTTGCCAATGATCGCTGACGTAACATTAGGCAATACTGAGATGGGAATCCCCATGCCATAATAAAAGGGAGTTAATCCCTCATAGATAACAAAATGCTTCGATAAAACCAGAAGCTAAAAATCATATCAGTGAGAGTTTTAATTTCTGGATGCCTAGACCGACCACTAAACGGGGAATCATCAATTAGCAATGCGGTCCTTATTTGGAATATCATACATATATAATATAGAGTACTCTCCCATTCGCTGTTTTCAAGTAGAACGTATGAAATTCTTACGAAAAAACGGGTCATTTCCTTGGGATATGCCAAAATGTCCACGTTAGCTGGACATCATATTACTATCATGTTTTCCGCGACAAATTCTGTTAAATTATTAGCATAGAGAAAACGATTGAATTATTCAAAGTGGGTAAATATACATTGGAGATTTATTTACTACATCACACATCATAACAAATATTCAGATAAATATCTTGTCACTGTAAAAATTCACCAGAGCTCATGTCACTTCATAAATAAACATTCTTAAATGATACCGATTTATGTATATATTTTCACAAATCTGAAATGGATATTTTTAAGGGCAATAGCTTGAAACGATATTATGCGATAATACGCCGACAAAACGGTGAAGTTTGGTGGAACATTAACAAACATATTCAGGCGCCACTGAGTCACAAAAAAGGCCTTTAGTAAATAAGAATGGATGTTTCGTCAATCTTTTTTTTTTCTATGTATATCTAAACATTCAGGGATACTAATCATTTACACCTAATGACGTCTTTCGGATAATATCATACTCGTGAACTGGCTTGCACTGACTGGCACTTGTCATTCTATTGCGTTTCGATATAGAGCACAGCAAATATTTCCCAGTATCTGAATTTTGCAACAAAACAAAAAATTCTTAATTGTATTTGCATGTACTTGTACTTTGCTCAATTTTTCAGTAACGCTATGTAAATACTACAGTGTTGCCTGGGACCGCTCCCCCCCTCTCTCTCTGTCCCTCTCTGTCTCTCTGTCTCTCTCCCTCTTTCAATGGCTCCCTCCTCAAACATCCTGCGTATTGTTCAATGCTCCTGAAGGAATTCGGACCGACTTTCTTGTTTATTCCAAACGAAATAATGTGAAAGGACATTTCAAGTCAAAAGAAAACGCTGTGAAAAACCACATTCAATAATGGCTAGTGACGTAAACATACAACTTAGCATTAGTCTTTCGATTTATAGGGGCACTGGAGTCAAGGAGAAGGGGGGGGGGGGGGGGTTGTATCGGAAATAAATGTAGAGGTCATGACGGGAGGGTGTATATGCGTATATTTTTTCCGTCTCCTTATTCCTTACTCTCTCTCTCTCTCTCTCTCTCACTCTCTCTCTCACTCTCCCCTCTCAGTTCCCCCTTTTTAAAAATCTTTTTGTTTTCCTTTTCCATATTCGACTGGAGGGCACATGGGCCTCGCCCCTATAGCTACGCCAATGTCAATGTCTATAATGAGCAATGAAAATGCATTTACCTGTCTGTAAGCTCTTGTGTTTGTCTTAGAGGAGATGACATATTTGTATAGAAAAAGTCAACAGTGAAAGCGTTTAAGAATGTGATACATTTTTTTATTTTTGTTCTGTTTCGTACGGAAGCGTTAAAGTGCCATTCTACTTGACGACATGACGAGATATTTCATCTTGTCAAGTCGACTTAATATCCATATCATGTCGACATGTAAAGATATTTAACCTACCATGTCGACTTATCAACTTTTATTAGTCGACATGGCGGTATAAATTATCTTGCCAAGTCGACTTCACAAAAATTTCATGTCGTCATGGCGACATAAGTTATCTTACCAAGTCGACTTCTAAAAAAATACATGTCGTCATGGCGACATATATTATCTTACCAAGTCGACTACCCAAAAAGTAATGTCGACATGGCGAAATAAATTATCTTGCCAAGTCGACTTCACAAAAAGTTCATGTCGTCATGGCGACATGTATTATCTTGCCAAGTCGGCTTCACAAAAAAGTTCATCTCGTAATAGCGACATAAATTATCTCACCAAGTCGACTTCCCAAAAAGTATATGTCGTCATGGCGAGATATGTAGTGTGACGAAGACCAAATACATGATTGCACTTAACTGTAATTCTTAAAACTGACTCCACGTGATCATTTATGTCGCCAAGACGACATCTACTGTTATTAAGTCGACTCGGTAACATATATTATCTCGCCATGACAACATGTACTTCTTACGAAGTCGACTTGGCAAGATATTTTTATTTCGCCATGACGACATATACTTTTTGGGAAGTCGACTTGGTAAGATAATTCATGTCATCATGACGACATACTTTCTGAGAAGTCGACTTGGCAAGATAATTTATTTCGCCATGACGATAGATACTTTTTGGGAAGTCGAAATGGTAAGATAATTTATGTCGCCATGACGACATGAACTTTATGCGAAGTCAACTTGGCAAGATAACTTATGTCGCAATGACGACATGAACTTTTTGTGAAGTCGACTTGGCAACATAATTTATTTCGCCATGTCGACTAATAAAAGTTGATAAGCCGACATGGTAAGTTAAATATTTGTACATGTCGACATGATATGAATATTAAGTCAACTTGACAAGATGGAATATCTCGTCATGTCGTCAAGTAGAATGGCACTTTAACGCTTTCGTAGTTTCGTTTCCGTTTTTTTGAAATTTTTTCGTGGACACTATACTTCCCCTTAGCAAAGAACACGGTTTGAGTGTTTCGAAAGACGGACATTTTCGAGAAGAAGGACATGCTTCTTCTATATGTATAGGATTTGTAGAAATAAATATGAACATATTAAACTATGTAAAATACAGGTGTGATTACAAAACTTAATCGAAACACAAATTTATTTGCTTATTTATTCATTCATTTATTTTCGTTTTATCCAAGTAAGGTTGCATCTTCAGTGAACAAACTGCAGTCCCCGAGGGCTAGCAATTTACTAGCTTGGAAATCAGTAGTTTTCGTTACATTTCAATTGTTGTCATTTACATTATTCGTTCACGAACTTCTTTGTACTACGTTAGCTCAAATAGTGCATATTTTGACGAATTTAAGAATTCCTGATATACCTTGTATGTATGCGCATGAAACGTAATGAAGCAATGTCGGGAAATCCTTCGCAGTCAAAAAGGTTTCTGGTTTAATGCAGTGCATAGGTCATGTGTGTTATTTACATCGTGTAACACCCCCCCCCCCCCCTAATTATGGCAGCTACCTTGGACACGCAATCGTGTATGAAATAAATGATTATTTGCTAAGTCCAAACAGCCGTGCTATAAGTTGGTGACAGCTGATACAAAATGGCTGCCATGCAGATGCTGCTGAATACAGGACAACTCCTTACCCTTTCTAGGATTTGCCTGTAGAACTGTCAAGCACACCCAAACTGAATATATTGAG
This sequence comes from Strongylocentrotus droebachiensis, assembly GCA_035222895.1. NCBI lineage: Eukaryota > Metazoa > Echinodermata > Echinoidea > Camarodonta > Strongylocentrotidae > Strongylocentrotus > Strongylocentrotus droebachiensis. The sequence goes on from JAVYIG010013698.1 coordinate 5,018, forward strand.
AGTTTAACATTGTACACATGCATAGGCGGTTCTAGGGGGTGGGGGGGGGGGGGGGGCGAGGGGCCGCCCCTTTCGGAACATAAAATAGCTGAAAACCGGCATTCTTGAGTATTTAAAAAAAAAAGCGACGCACCCCTATCGAAAGAACCACCAGAAATTTTAACAGTAGACGTGGAAGAGCTGAGAAGGGTCTTTAATTGAGGACCCATCACCTTTAAAAAGTAAAATCAAGAATGTCTTCATTCATTTTGTTGTGCGATGTAGGGGCAACAGACAGATAATGCTTGAACATACCCTTTAAATCAAATCCGAAGGCAGGTGATCTAAATCAATAGCCGTCACTATACAGCATAACACGTACGTGTATGATGTTATTAATTTTGCAGGAGTCTGCGATTAAGTAGTGTAGCTGGAAGAGTTCACTTGTTCACTTTTAGATCCAGGCTAGCAGAGATGTATTCATATTTAATTTTCAGTATTAGCATAAATGTTTTGCCAAATACCTTCATTAATGAGAGAGGTGCCAACTTAACTTGAGTATAATCTGAATTATATCACTATGTGTTTTACTTTACAAGTAAAGAACTCTCAATATGAGTTATAACGAGATATAATATACATGTACATGTACCTATATGCCCGTTTGATGTATACTACCCACTAGGCAGTAATGGACGGATAAAGGTTTTTGGTACTTTATCCTGGGCCTCAGGTACAGGCAATCCTGTTTGAATGGAACTGATGATATTAGATAAATAAATGAAATTGGTAGTTGATACATTAATTAGCAATCTATCTTTGAAAAGTACATCATGTTCTTTCACTTTTAGTAGGTAAATGCTCTTCTTTTTAATTCCTACTTTCGGAAATGGTTAATTATATCTCTATTATTAAAATCATGCATAAAGGACCATAATAAAAGCTTTTTATTTTTCCAACTAGTCCCTTTAAGGAAGGTGTTAATTTATATGGATTCATACAGAATAAAATAATGCATTCATGTTAATACACAATAATATGTAACGCTAGTAATGCAGGTGTATTGTCATGATCGGTGTATACCATGCGAAAATAAATTACCGCGGCCTTGGTCCAATGTATTGAATGGACAGGCACCCATGCAATATACGGCGATACGCACCATGGTCGAGCACAATTATATTATTAGAAACGCAACTATATGCCAATTGTGTGGAAAAACCACAATGAATATGAAAAGAGGTATATGAATTTGATACATGTTTGTGAAAAGGGCGGAATATTTCTATTGTTGTTATGGCATTTTTATTATTTTGACAGAATTTTCTCTGCTTTGCTGATTTCCAAACTGAGCGGTTTTGAAATCGTGTCCACTGGATGGCAATATGATCATATTCGATCTACATGTAATGGACATGAAATTGTATGACAAATAAATTGTGATTCGATTGCCTTTTCTAATTTGATTAAGGTGTCCTTACCTCTCAATTGTTACATTTTATAGTGATCAATACTGATAATGATGATGACGGTGATGATGATAGTAGTGGTAGTAGTAGTAGAAGAAGTAGAAGTAGTAGTAGTAGCAGTAGTAGTAATAGTAGTAGTAGTAGTAGTAGTAGTAGTAGTAGAAGTAGTAGTAGTAAAATATATCAATAATTGTGATGATAATGTTAATAACAAAATATAAAAAGGTAAACATGATCAAAACATTACAACTATATGATAATAATAATTATAATAATAGAAATAATAACAGTTATCAGTCTCAATAATGCTACTACTATTAAAGACAACTGATAATATTAAAACAATGATCAGTACAGATCAGTAGAGTTAATCAGTCCAGAAAATAAAGGCGTACTGATCAGCATTAGCTTCTTCTTCTTCTTGGCTTGGCTTCCTCCAGTTTGGAGAACTGCAGTTGGTGCAGGTGTTGGTGGTACACATATAAAATGGATAGGTAGGTTTAAAGGTGGCATCACATACATGTAGTGGAACGTTTAACATGGAGGTCAAGTATGAAACTGAGAGAGAGATTGTGAAAGAGTGAAGGGTTGATCCAGTCGGAAAGAGAGGTGTGAGAGCAGGAGCCGAGTAGCGATAGCTTTGTGAAGCATTCGCCCTTCGTTTTCGACTTAGAATAATGGCTCTCCCATCGTCTTGGCCAGTGAGCTATGAAGTTGTCTCTGAGAGTAGTGTAGAGAGGGCACTCACCCACCACGTGGATGATTGTCTCAGTAGTTTCTCCACAAGCGCAGCTGAAGGATTTTTCGGCTTTCATCGAAAGGGTGCGGTGCGGCGCGGCGCGGTGTGGTGTGCTCAACGCACCCATTCGATAAAAGAGGGGGGGGGGGCTTTCCCGAAAGGGTGCGTTGAGAGCGGAGTACCGTTTTAACACACCCTTTCGATAAAAGCGGGGGGGGGGGGGGGGGGGCTTTTCTCGAAAGGGTGCGTCGACTAGTCTTTCGCATCAGTCGTTTAAAATGAGGATCTGGGACAGAAGGTAATAGTTGCCAATTTAAGTATATCGAAAATGTATTTAATAAAATGGAATGGTCTTGATTACAGAGTGGTCTCTTTCGTTATTACTATGTTGATGGGGGAGACAGAGAGAAGGAAAAAAGGGAAAGGGAAAGGAAAGATAAAAGGAAAGAAAGAAGAATGCGGGGGGGGGGAGCGAAGGGCTCTTGCCTCCTCATCCCCCCCCCCCCGCCAAAAAATAAATAAGAGAGAGAGAGAAGGGAAAGGGAAAGGGAAAGAAAAGATAAGAGGAAGAAGAAGAAAAAAGGGAAACGGGGGCGAAGAGCTCTTGCCCTCCCCCCGCCAAAAAAATAAATAAGAGAGAGAGAGAGAGAAGGGAAAGGGAAAGGGAAAGAGAATATAAAAGGAAAGAAAGAAGAGGAAGAAGAATAAGAAGAAAAGAGGGAAACGGGGGCGAAGGGCTCTTGCCTCCTCCTTCCCCCCCCCCCCGCCAAAAAATAAATAAGAGATAGAGAGAGAGAAGGGAAAGGGAAAGGGAAAGAGAAGATAAAAGGAAAGAAAGAAGAGGAAGAAGGAAAGAGGGAAACGGGGGAAGGGCGAAAGGCTCTTACCCCCCCCCCGCCAAAAAATAAATAAGGGAAAGAAAGAAGAGGAATAAGAAGGAAAGAGGAAAACGGGGGAAGGGCGAAGGGCTCTTCCCTCCTCCTCCCCCCACCCGCCAAAAAATAAATAAGAGATAGAGAGAGAAGGGAAAGGGAAAGAGAAGATAAAAGGAAAGAAAGAAGAGGAAGAAGAAGAAGAAAAGAGGGAAACGGGGGCGAAGGGCTCTTGCCTCCCCCCGCCAAAAAAAAAATAAGAGAGAGAGAGAGAAGGGAAAGGGAAAAAGAATAAAAAAGGAAAGGAAGAAGAATAAGAAGAAAAGAGGGGTTCTTGTCTCCTCCCTCCCCCCCCCGCCAAAAAATAAATAAGAGAGAGAAGGGAAAGGGAAAGAGAAGATAATAGGAAAGAAAGAAGAGGAAGTAGAAGGGGGGAGGGCAAGAGCCCTTCGCCCCCGTTTCCATCTTTTCTTCTTTCCTTTTTCCTCTTCTTTCTTTCCTTTTATCTTCTCTTTCCCTTTCCCTTTCCCTTCTCTCTCTCTCTCTCTTATTTATTTTTTGGCGGGGGGGGGGGGGGGGGGATGAGAAGGAGGCAAGAGCCCTTCGCCCCCCCCCCCCCGTTTCCCTTAATCTTCCCTTTCCCTTTCCCTTTTTTCCTTCTCTCTGTCTCCCCCATCAACATAGTAATAACGAAAGAGACCACTCTGTAATCAAGACCATTCCATTTTATTAAATACATTTTCGATATACTTAAATTGGCAACTATTACCTTCTGTCCCAGATCCTCATTTTAAACGACTGATGCGAAAGACTAGTCGACGCACCCTTTCGAGAAAAGCCCCCCCCCCCCCGCTTTTATCGAAAGGGTGTGTTAAAACGGTACTCCGCTCTCAACGCACCCTTTCGAGAAAAGCCCCCCCCTCTTTTATCGAATGGGTGCGTTGAGCACACCACACCGCGCCGCGCCGCACCGCACCCTTTCGATGAAAGCCGGATTTTTCTGGGTTGATGGTGTGTTTACGAGAGTTGGTGAGGTATACACCACTCAGTAGCTGCGCCTTGATGGGAATTGCCTGTCTCAGTCTAGGTGGGTGAATGGTTGATGGAAGAAGTTTATGCGCTTGGTCAAGGTTGTTGGATAGGAGCTGTAGAGTAGACTTTGAGTTTACAGCTTCTTCTGTGAGGTCAGCTCTCACCTCTTCTACGGCATTTCTCACCATCAGCTTCCAAGTGTGGGGAGGAGGTGGAGAGCTGATAAGCTCTTCAAGAGGAGGGAGTTGGTATTGTGTGAGCTTGTCATCTAAACTCAGTAGCAGACATTCTACAAAAATTTGTTATCTATAAACTAGAACTTGGTCATTATGATCCACTTGTTTGTTTAACGACAGATATGCCCTAACATGTAGATGTTATGTACATTGTATTGATTTTGAAGTAAAACAGAGAGGACATGCAAATGTACCAAACAAGCAAGTGATATGACTTTTAAATTTTGGAAAGGGTTCCATAATTATGTACCCCCCGCTAAAAATAAAATTGATCTTTATTTATTATGTATATGGAAAGTGGGTATACATTATATATGCATGTATACCCACTTTCCATCTTAGGCACTAGACCTACGCAGTCTAATTAAGGATTACTGTATTATTTCACGGAATATTAGTACAGAGCGATGTTTACCGTAAACAAACATTTCAAAAATATACATATTTATCATAATCAAGTAGTTCCTTACAAAAATATATTTTGCCCTTGGTTATTCGATATAAGCTTGAAACGCACCCAATGTTGCACATTTGGAAATCAAACCATGGTCTGACAGTCTTTAAAATTAATGATCAACTTACCGGTTGCCGGGCCGGAGACCCATTCATCTTGTCTTTATTCCTGTTTTTCCAAGTTTCAGAAAGCAAAATGGACAAGTATATCACAAGTTAAGGTCTCTCTTTCATGTAGTCCCACACGGGTACGATCGCATATCACAAAGTAAAACACTGAAAAGATCTGTCACTCAGTCAATGCGGCCTAGTTTATTAGGTCCATGGTTTATGTCCTTCAAAATAAAAGAGTAATTATTTTCGCGACGCCGTCAGCTAGACGAATACAGACCTTCCGTATACGCTAGCAGACTCTGGAGTTCGGAACCACACACAACCACAGTCATTTTGTCCCGGCGGAGTTAAACATCTTTTATGATTTCGTCAGGCTATAGAAATTGCGTTCCGCAAGAATGGGCCTAGATAAATAAGCCCATCTCCATATAATAAAAGGTAAATAGTTACGACATGTAGTACGTAATATGTGTACACGGCAAGTTGGGTCTTTTTACAGGACACACACGTGTGTGTGTGTGTGAGAAAGAGAGAGAGAGAGCGCGATTGAAGCTATTAAAGGTAATACAAAGTTTTGGGAAATTTTGAACATTGGGTGGATAGTGATTTTTTACAATTTTGATATATTTGGATGCCCCTGTGGATGTATTATAAGTACTACAAAATTTAGCTCCTAAAACACTTCCGCTTTCGAGAAAAATTGAATATAAAAATTTACCGGTGCTCCCGGTAAATTTTGATAAATTTCAAATAGCGACTACGGCCGTACAATGGTAGCTGCGACAATGAAAATCTCAGAATATGTAGATGTGATATATAATTTCCAAACGGGAATAGCTAATCGGTCGATTTTAGTCAAGAAGCATTGTTTTATAGCCTAATTAATATCTTGACCTTGAGAGGGAGCTATACAACATAAAGAGTGTATTATTTACAATTGCATAACTTTAGACTCGATTTCAACCGCGACAACGATCATTGAATATTGTAGGATCGCATATGCTTCCAATATATTAATTTGAACCAAATTCATGACCCTATACCAAAACTTTGTATTACCTTTAAAGTGAACTGGATTAAGGGATGACGCATCGTAGAAGCCAACACTAGACATTGCTGGTTTATTCATATCATCTGGCATTCCTAAGATTTTTAAGATGTATATCAACAGGTGGTTATTGTCAATTGCATACCAGACATGCCATCACATACAGGAAGAGGTGGAAATCAGTAGTGTCGATAGTTCGATCTTTTTCATCAGGACATGGATTCATTTCGCGCTCTCGTTGGACACGTCCATTGGCCTTACAATATCTTCTAACTTGCGTGAATAGAGAGAATGAAATGACTACTTTTAATGGAGTATATGACGAACCTAAGAAGGGCAAACTCCCAATTTCTTAACCAACGCCTTGATACAATTTGCATAAAAGGACAATTCCAGGATCTTGAAAAAACGGACAAAAGAGCAATATCCAGTATCGTTATAAACGTATTCATTCCAAAGTTATAAAACCTTACTTTCTATATAGTTGCATTTCTTAAGAACTATACTTATTTGAAATGCTCAAACAATATACCTCGAGGCTGTAATCATATGATTATTGGCAAATATACCAGGGCCAAGTAATCCCTTTGCTTACAATATAAGGTGACTTAGAATCCATTCAGTGATGTAAATCTAAGTCAATAATTGGTTCTAACGAGATAATACTTAAAGTCGAAGTGAAAATCCTATTTCTTCGAGCGGACCGTACTAAATCTGATTCCCTTCGTTAGTAAATTGATTAACATAATGGCAAGGTCCATGTTTTAGAGAAAACAAATACTGCTGTGATTTTTGAGATCCCCTTTATGGATTTAATCACATCGTAGGATGTAAAAAAACACACTATATTACACACTGTTCACCCCTTTAATAAAAACTGTTGTTTGCAAAATTGTTCAAAAAACAGGAAATAGGCACGATTTCACCCTATGAAGAGAAAATTAAAATAAATACAAAATGTACAAATGTAAGAAATTATATAAACAGTTATGTTTCGATATCTATATCAAGTGGGGTGGGGGAGGGGTCACTCTCATACACAAATGCTATACCACCCGTGTCCATCAACCTCTGTAATGGATCCTATAATGGCGTATCGCACCTTTTCTGAAATGGACCCTTAACGGCGTATCGCACCTTTTCTGAAATGACCATAATGGCGTTTGTATTGCACATTTTCCGAAATGACCATGGCGTAAGTAAGAAAACGTCGAAACCTGTGAACCTGAAAAGGTACCCTTTTGTAGGTTTGTGTGCAATCGGTGCTTGAAAACACCCTTTTTAAAGGGAAACGTCGACGACGCCATATAGCTAAAAATAACACTCTCGATGCCTTTTCTGGACGCGGGTGCGTAACCGGTCATGTTGGGAGTGACCCCTCCCTCCGGATCTATATACGCAATAACCTATGTACATGTAATTCAAATTAAAAATTCGAATCCAATGCCTAACTCTCTTCACCGTTTTTTTTAAATAGTAATTTGTCCTTACAAACTAATTAGCCTTCCAAACACCAGCATATCCTTTTCCGGACATCGTCTTTTTACTGTTCTGTTCTGTTCTGTTCTATTTGTTAAATATTTACCATGTTGTGTTGAGAGTTTCAATCACTCAATTAATATCATGTACACGTTCACTTATGTCTGGTAATGCCTTTAATCAAAGGCTTTTATATTTCTTAAGATAAGTCACCTGTTATGCACGTGAACTTTATGGCCTAAGTCATTTTATGGCGTTGAAGTTCAGGGACATTAATCTCTAAATTATTTATTCTACAAATATGTGGGACTTTTATTTGGCCAAAAGTCGCCTGTTACGAAATTACGATATAGTTTATTTAGGCAAGCAGCCAAAAGTACACCCTTTTCTAATAATAAAACAGAAATAGTATAGACTAAGTGTGGGACATAACGAAAACCAAGTTACAAATAAAAGGCATACTTTTTCTAAAAGATAGAAATGGCCCGGAAAATTGTTGATTCGGTAAAGGGTAATATATTAGCGAAGCTGCTCGGTAAACGACTGGCCAGACCAAACTTACTTCTTTAAGAGCAATGACGATGTTTAATAATACATGTATTAACGGAATGGTAAATTCAGCCCTGTCTTACAATTTTCTAAAACTTTGGCTGATCTATTTCCGTCAACCTTAAATTTTCATCCAAAATAATCTTAAGATTCAGTTTCCCTTTAGGCTTGTGGATGGCTCTGTTTCGTCTGTAACATAATTATGTAACATGTGTAAAATATACAACAAATGGAAAAGAGGGAAAATAAATTAAAAAAATATACACTCAAAATACAAAATATACAAAACCATTACATTGCAACATATCGATTAGAAAGCAAAATGACAGGCAAGTGTATAAAGTTGAGCTTAAACAAAACTATTAGTATTTCAAACAGCGAACACAGATTTCCTTTGATTTAATGTATACTTTATGACTGAATAAACAAAACAAATGGGGTATAATCTTAAAATAGAAAAAGCACAATTTCAAATGATACCAAACATAGCGATTGTTATGCCATAACAAGAAAAATTGATCAATCAAACTTGAGTTTCTAAAATAAAGTCGGAGGGAGTTTTGTCCATAATAATGTTCATAATCACATATACAACGGTTCTAAGCGCTTTACAATGCAATTATTATTACCGCGGCCAGTGCACTCAAATGTATGGTTATGTGTGTCAACTCCATGTCACTGTATTAAAGGTAATACAAAGTTTTGGGAAATTTCGAAAATCGGGTGGATAGTGATTCTTTACAATTTTGATATATTTGGATGCCCCTGTGAATGTATTAAGGGCACTAACAAATTTAGCCCCTAAAACACTTCTGCTTTTGAGAAAAATTGAATATAAAAATTTACCGGTGCTCCCGGTAAATTTTGATGAATTTCAAATCGCGCCTACGGCCGTACAATGGTAGCTGCGACCATGAAAATCACAGAATATGTAGTTGTGATACATAATTTCCAAACGGGAATAGCAAATCGGTCGATTTTAGTCAAGAATCCTTGTTTTGTAGCTTGATTAATATCTTGGCCTTGAGAGGGAGCTATACAACATAAAGAGTTTATTATTGACAATTTCATAACTTTAGACTCGATTTCAACCGCGACAATGATCATTGAATATTGTAGGCTCATATATGCCTCCAATATGTTCATTTGAACCAAATTCATGACCCCATACCAAAACTTTGTAATACCTTTAAGTGTTAATTCCGTGTTATTACACTTTTTCAGGGGATGATTTCATTCTGTCTGCATTTTTGTCGAGTCCTGACAGGAATTTTTGGAACTATATTTCAGACATTTCGGCTATCATTATTTTTTGCTTTAGGCCGTTGACCCGGATACTTTTCTCAATCTTTCGACCAATGCCAAACAATTACCCATACAAATGATAATGTAAAGTTTTTTTGTTCAGATTTAAAAAGTAAATATTCACATTATGCCACTAAACTTATGCTTTTAATTCGAAAGTCAAGCCTCAAGGAGAAATTTTGTGCAATATTTGCTCGTCAGTTTGGTTACATGATTACAAGATCTTTCACGCGCTTATCTGTTTTATCTTTTAATATCGTTAGCTGAATATTTACTCTTTGCAAATACACTGTAATAAATAGAGTAAACGCAATGTTTCTTCTCTCTCAGATATAGACTCTTTTGATATCGTGTGTTTCTTATCTATACTGTCGTGGTAAAGTGTCCAATAATTCACCTGACTCTCAATCCAAGGGTTGAGGGTTCGAATACCAGCCCGGCACTAACGCTTTAGTTCACTCTTATTAGCACTGTAAATGAAAAATCCGGCTAGGGAAGAGAAGAAGGAGTAGAACTGTGTAAAAAGAACATTCTGTGGTGACATTCCTAGATACAAAGCACTGTGGCTGAGGAACGAATAAGTTGGAAAATGTCCATTGAAATGGTCCTCGCTGAGTCAACTTATCGGATGCGATATGTGGCAATATGCAGGTAATAAACCTTTTACACTGTAGAAATAGCCGTAGAGCAATACTAGACGAATCTTAACAAGGATCTGTATGTTAACAAATGTTGTGTATTTACCAACCAATATGTTAGACAAAGGAAATCTTTGAATCAGAACTCTAACCTTGACTTATCGGTTGATGGATTCAACTGGTATTCCTCCCCCCCCCCCCCTAAAAAAAAGAAGAAGAAGAACATGGTAAATTTGGTTTTAACTCGCTCTGCAGAGGGCGGCACCACGTTTATATTGAATCCGGATTGATGATATTAATCATTCATTATATTAAGGGATATGCAGAAAAGCTGAGAAAGCTGAGAATATGCAGAAAATTTAGATTCTCCTCCCCCCCTCTCTCTCTTCGTCAGTTCGTCTGTCTGTCTCTGTCTCTGTCTGTCTACCTCTCTCTCTCTCTCTCTCTCTCTCTCACACACACACACATACACACACCCACACACTTTTTTAAATATTTTTTTTAACAATTTTGTTTTATTTCTCCAAATGTGTAATACAAACCATAACATACAATTGAATAAAATAAACGTGTTCAATATTGATGCTTTTACATAAACATAATTAAGCACAAACTTATTTGCAGTATAATATAACTTAGCAACAAAGTAAACGTATAAGTACCTAAACATAATATGTCAATTGTAAATGTTATTCACTAATATATATTACAAAAAAAACTTAAACAAATCTAGAGGTAATTTTACTGGAACAATCCTGCCCCCTCCCTGCCCCCCTCCATCACACAAACATACTCACCCACCCACACACATACTCACCCACCCACCCCCCCCCACACACACTACTCACTCAGTGGATGTCTGCCAACATTCTCAACTCAAGAAAAATATACTTAATAAGTTATCCAGGCCACAAAATAGAGTTAGGCTTTTAACCCATATCCGCCGATCTACGGGATTTCCCGTAGAAGCCGCGAACGCTACAATCGCCGAAGTACGGAAAATTCCGTAGTCAAGCTTGCCGCGAGAATGACGTCATTTAAATGGCTTTTGTATAACACTGTGAACTCTGACCTGCTATCCCACAGTGCTGTACGAGTTTGTCGTTGTATACAAAGCTACAGTGTTATCTACCGAAGTCTAGAAAGCTATAAATTACTTCGATAAATGTGCAATTGTTTCACATATCTCGGCACCGATCCCTTCGTTACCAGGGCGACTATGAATGCACGCTAACATCGCCGCGTTGTATTTGGGATATCTTATCGTGTTTTATGAGTAATTCCTGGACCTTTTCTCGAATAAACTTTGAAAAAGACAATCGTATTCGAAAGTTATTTCATTCTCTTCAGTCCCATCTGTTTACTCTGCTGTAAGAATAAAGAAAGATTATTCGATCAATGTATAGCCTGCCCTGGCCTTGTGGTGCCGGAAAACTTGGACTTTATGAAGTCAATCAATGGCTTCATCATCAGAATATGATTCCTCTGATTCAGAAACTGACAATATACCTCTAAAACTGGTTCGCAAACTGATTGCAGAAAAACTGAATGCTGGAGATACCTTGACTTTGATGAAATTGATGATGATTGATGATGATCAAGTAGATCCTCTAAATAAACACAAATGGAGGCGGGAACACAACTCTTTTTATTTCTCTGATGAAAATAATTTTCATTGATCAAGGTTCAGAATGCTGATTCATCATTTGTAATGTAAATACATGTATTCAATCTCACAAAGTACAAGAAAGTTTTCTTTCATTGTAATGTAGAAACAAATTCAAATAATAACAAAAACTATGTTTGAATAACTTTTTTTTTGAAAAGAAATAAAGGGTTACAAAGAAAATGTATTATATTCGTAATTATGACGTTTGTTTATATAAGTATACATATGTATTTGTGATATGTTTGCAACAAATTGATGTCAGTTCATCCTAAAAGATATGCATTGATAGGGGTGGATGTGGTACCCCATTTCAAAGAATATTGTAAAGAACAATCTTCCCTCAGTATATTTGTATGGAAAAGACACCATTTATCATAAACAGAGCAATTGTATTATTTTTTACTTCTTCAATTATTCATACTTAGAAGGTCACAATATGCATGTTTTATATATCAATGTAAAGCTCTTGCTTTGAATATTTCGAAAATGATATTCAAGTCTAAATGCAGAGGAGGAAAATATTTTTGATTTATGAAAGAATATCAAGTAGATATTTATTATTCATATTTTCATAACTCATATATGACTTCGGTCAACTGGTATATCTTTTTGATTTGTCAAAATGCATTGCAATTTATATCATAATAAAGGCAATTTTATGCTCTTTCTTTTGATACATAATTTGTCAACTTTCCGATATTTGTTGTGTCTTTGAGAGAGATGTGAAGTGAAAAATGCTGTTAGTGCGAATATTTGTGTGTGGTGGCTAGGTACGGGCGGCGTTTGCATAGTATAATGCCTTAGGCGGATATGGGTTAACAGGCTCACGGTGGAGAAGAAAACAAATCTTAATTAATCTTATGCTGCTCCCACTTTAAGAAATGTGTTCCCAGCTTTCCAATTTTTAATTGCTTTTTTCTTTTCCTCATCCCTATACTTAAAAATGCTTTTTTCATCTTTTCTAAAGTTGGTACTCGCCTCCCCGATCTTGACATAAATGTAACATACTTCACCATGAAAATGATAGTATTACACATTTTTATTCTATATGAACTACCTACCAACCCAACAAATATATCTCGCCATTCTAAATCTTTTATTTCATCTAACTCAAAAAGTTGTATTAAAGCCTGCCATATCCTTTGAACGCTCCCGCAAGATAAAAATAAATGTTTGTATGTTTCTATTTCCTGCTTACAAAACGAACATAAATTATCACCAACAAAACCAAATCTATAAAGATGCTCATTAGTGTATATGGCTTCATGCAATAATTTAAATTGAAATTCACGTTGTTTTCTGATGAGTATAGTAATTCTTGGTCTAACAAATATTTCTTTTAATTCTTTATCTATAAAATCATAATCCTTTTGCCCGTCTTTCGTTTGGCGTGCTCGCAGTAGGTGACTGCATCACGGATGACACACACACACGCACACACACACACACACATACACACACACGCACACATTTGCGCGCACACACAATTACTCAATAGCGTCGCTGCATAATACACAAAATAGTTTAATTAGACTTCAAATACGCTTCTTCGAAACCAGGTGTAATACTTTGAATCATAGCAAAATGGTTATTAATTTACCAAAGGCCTATATTTGACATGTCAATATTCAACTTTGACCGTTAAAAAATGGGTTGTATTTTCTCCAAACACACTGTCGCAAATCCTACCGCGATAGCAGATTGAGTAATGAATACAATATTTGTTATACCAAAGACCTATACTCAGATATAGATAATGCTTAAATAAATAGAACTAATTGGCTAGAGTTTATGTTGTAAACACGCTTTTACGAAAGGTGGCGCCGAACCCATTTTAAATCGAGATAGATCGTAAATCCACATCCTACTGGGGCCCACTCACATGCATTATGAGGTTCAACTTTGATCGAATACAGAGAAAAGGAAAACAAATGAATATATTTCTTGTACACCCTCTGGCGATTAATTTAGACTGAATTACAATGGCACCTCCTCTCGCCAAATCGGGAATTAAACTGTACACCAACAAGAGAGACTACATTAAACAATTTTCTGAAGTCATAAACTTAGCAAAATAGCTAGTCTTATCGTCATAACAAAAATGAAACGTATATAATAAAATGTAGAGATACATAGAAAGAAAACAATAGGAGAGTAAATGAAAATCGGGGGAACAGATAACACATGGAAAGTGTGCATGGGACGATGTGTGGTGGGCGATGTATGAGGCTCGCGTGTTTATGGGTATGTGTGCGCGCGCGTGTGTGTGTGTGTGGGAAATTGGATTTTGCAGAATCAAATGCAAATCAGATCTACGGAAGCTTAAAAGTGCCACCGAGATGACGAGATAATTCCTCGTCTTCTCGACTTTTTTGGTCCGAGAAGGCGAAAAGGCGTGATCCGGCATCTCGTCTTCTCGGCATTTTTTGGTCCAAGAAGACGAGATTCCAAATCTCGTCTTCTCGACTTCTCGGGTACGAGAAGGTGAGAAAGTAAGATACCGAATCTCGTCTTCTCGACTTCTTGGGTACGAGAAGGTGAGAAGGCGAAATACCAAGTCCCGTCTTCTCGACTTCTCGGGTACGAAAAGGTGAGAGAGTAAGATACCAAATCTCGTCTTCTCAACTTCTTGGGTACGAGAAGGTGAAAAGGCGAGATTCAAAATCTCGTCTTCTCGACTTCTCAGGTACGAGAAGGTGAGAAAGCGAGATTCCAAATCTCGTCTGCTCGACTTCTCGGGTACGAAAATCGGGGGAACAGATAACACATGGAAAGTGAGCATGGGACGATGTGTGGTGGGCGATGTATGAGGCTCGCGTGTTTATGGGTATGTGTGCGCGCGCGTGTGTGCGTGTGTGCAGGGCGTGTGTGGGAAATTGGATTTTGCAGAATCAAATGCAAATCAGATCTACGGAAGCTTAAAAGTGCCACCGAGATGACGAGATAATTCCTCGTCTTCTCGACTTTTTTGGTCCGAGAAGGCGAAAAGGCGTGATCCGGCATCTCGTCTTCTCGGCATTTTTTGGTCCAAGAAGACGAGATTCCAAATCTCGTCTTCTCGACTTCTCGGGTACGAGAAGGTGAGAAAGTAAAATACCGAATCTCGTCTTCTCGACTTCTTGGGTACGAGAAGGTGAGAAGGCGAAATACCAAGTCCCGTCTTCTCGACTTCTCGGGTACGAAAAGGTGAGAGAGTAAGATACCAAATCTCGTCTTCTCAACTTCTTGGGTACGAGAAGGTGAAAAGGCGAGATTCAAAATCTCGTCTTCTCAACTTCTCAGGTACGAGAAGGTGAGAAAGCGAGATTCCAAATCTCGTCTGCTCGACTTCTCGGGTACGAAAATCGGGGGAACAGATAACACATGGAAAGTGAGCATGGGACGATGTGTGGTGGGCGATGTATGAGGCTCGCGTGTTTATGGGTATGTGTGCGCGCGCGTGTGTGCGTGTGTGCAGGGCGTGTGTGGGAAATTGGATTTTGCAGAATCAAATGCAAATCAGATCTACGGAAGCTTAAAAGTGCCACCGAGATGACGAGATAATTCCTCGTCTTCTCGACTTTTTTGGTCCGAGAAGGCGAAAAGGCGTGATCCGGCATCTCGTCTTCTCGGCATTTTTTGGTCCAAGAAGACGAGATTCCAAATCTCGTCATCTCGACTTCTCAGGTACAAGAAGGTGAGAAAGTAAAATACCGAATCTCGTCTTCTCGACTTCTTGGGTACGAGAAGGTGAGAAGGCGAAATACCAAGTCCCGTCTTCTCGACTTCTCGGGTACGAAAAGGTGAGAGAGTAAGATACCAAATCTCGTCTTCTCAACTTCTTGGGTACGAGAAGGTGAAAAGGCGAGATTCAAAATCTCGTCTTCTCAACTTCTCAGGTACGAGAAGGTGAGAAAGCGAGATTCCAAATCTCGTCTGCTCGACTTCTCGGGTACGAAAATCGGGGGAACAGATAACACATGGAAAGTGAGCATGGGACGATGTGTGGTGGGCGATGTATGAGGCTCGCGTGTTTATGGGTATGTGTGCGCGCGCGTGTGTGCGTGTGTGCAGGGCGTGTGTGGGAAATTGGATTTTGCAGAATCAAATGCAAATCAGATCTACGGAAGCTTAAAAGTGCCACCGAGATGACGAGATAATTCCTCGTCTTCTCGACTTTTTTGGTTCGAGAAGGCGAAAAGGCGTGATCCGGCATCTCGTCTTCGCGGCATTATTTGGTCCAAGAAGCGAGATTCCAAATCTCGTCATCTCGACTTCTCAGGTACAAGAAGGTGAAAAAGCAAAATTCCAAATCCCGTCTTCTCGACTTCTCGGGTACGAGAAGGTGAGAGAGTAAGATACCAAATCTCGTCTTCTCAACTTCTTGGGTACGAGAAGGTAAGAAAGCGAGATTCCAAATCTCGTCTGCTCGACTTCTCGGGTACGAGATGTTTTGGAAGCGAGATTCCAAATCTCGTCATCTCGACTTCTCAGGTACAAGAAGGTAAAACAGCAAAATTCCAAATCTCGTCTTCTCGACTTCTCAGGTACAAGAAGGTGAGAAGGCGAGATACCAAGTCCCGTCTTCTCGACTTCTCGGGTACGAGAAGGTGAGAGAGTAAGATACCAAATCTCGTCTTCTCGACTTCTTGGGTACGAGAAGGTGAAAAGGCGAGATTCCAAATCTCGTCTTCTCGGCTTCTCGGGTACGAGAAGGTGAGAAAGCAAAATTCCAAATCTCGTCTTCTCAACTTCTTGGGTACGAGAAGGTGAAAAGGCGAGATTCCAAATCTCGTCTTCTCGACTTCTCCGGTACGAGAAGGTGAGAAAGCGAGATTCCAAATCTCGTCATCTCGACTTCTCGGGTACGAGAAGGTAAGAAAGCGAGATTCCAAATCTCGTCTGCCTGACTTCTCGGGTACGAGATGTTGAGGAAGCGAGATTCCAAATCTCGTCATCTCGACCTTCTCAGGTACAAGAAGGTGAAAAAGCAAAATTCCAAATCTCGTCTTCTCGACTTATCAGGTACAAGAAGGTGAGAAGGCGAGATTCCAAATATCGTCTTCTCGACTTTTCGGGTACGAGAAGGGTCGCTCTTCATGATACAAGAAGACGGTCGCTATTCATAATACGGGATGAGAGTCGCTTTTCATTAAAAAAAGAAAATTAAGTACTAGAAGTAATTAAAAAAAAATGATAATAAGATAGCGAGATAATGGATAAGGGACACCCCCACGGCTGTGACTTAGGCGGGGTGGGGAGGGGGGGGGGGGGAAACGTCACGTATATATACGCCGAATATTTAAAGAAAACAAATATTGAAAACACACAATTCTAAACAAATAAAGAAAAAAGACGTGCCCCATTAATGTACGCGACCCATCTTCCCGCAGTATTCCGTAGGTACAAATAAATAACACCGACATTTTTAAATAGGACTTATGCTGAAGCTACAAATTATATAGCCTAAGCCGTATCCAGACACCCAGGCCTGAAGCTCTTCGATCAATTTTAGCCAATGAAGAGTTTCAAGATTTTCGTACTTCAATGAATGATCATACTATGGGATACTAGTTAATATTAATATTAATAAACCTTCCTTTATTCATCCACAATCTTGATTTCCTGAAACTTTCCTAACACCGGAAACACACTGGCCCGAATTCACAAAGCAAGGTTTGAGCTCAGACCAAGGTTTATGTGCGTCATATGACGCGTTTCAGGTTTGAGTTCAGACCTTGGTCTGAAATGCATTTCACAAAGCCGGTTTGTCCTCAGACCAAGGTTTATGTACGTCATATGACGCGTTTCAGGTTTGAGTTCAGACCTTGGTCTGAAATTACATTTCACAAAGCAAGGTTTGTCCTCAGACCGGGTTTATGTACGTCATCAGACCCAAAATTTACAGACTGCTCAGATAGGAGGTTTGTAATTTCTCAAACCTGGTTTGAGAGCTATCAACCAATCAGGATGCAGCACTGGGTGGAGATAATTTATGCTCGATTGATTTTATCCAAATAATTCACCGCCAAAACAATCTGCGATAGTATCTGGACAGCCCGATTTTAGTGCAATTGAAATCTCTCAATCTCTCGATCCTTTCCTTAAAATCGTAAGTATAAAACCTGTACATGTAGTCGAATTCATACTCTTCACGTTACTGACATTTCACTATTTGATATGCTTTATAACTTTCCATTTTCCATGAAATGTTCGATGTTTTCATATCCGACGGCCTCTCAATTCCAGAGTTCAGGGACTGAGTCTGAGGGAGCTCGAGTCCAACGCCCAAGGCGGCGGCGGAGCTCGCAGCCTCTGACCCTGGGCTGGAGTTGGGCCTAGCCGGGCCGGGCCTACAGTAGATATCTGAGTATGACTGTCATGTTTAATTTTGTCTTGTTGTCAGCAATGCCATGACACATGCCAATTAGACTAGGCCTAGACCTATTCATGATAATGATAATAATACCAGGCTCTAGCCTAGGCCTGGCAATGATGTCCATCACTTGACTTGGACACTGGTAGTGGTACCTAATAAATAGAAATTGAAGTGGCATCAGCAATGCCAATGTTCCCCAAAATGAATCACGCTGACAAGCATAGACCAAAAGCTTCAGTCTCTCTATATTACCGGTTGTTCACTGAGACTACGTCTGGCTCCACTAGACCTCCGATTATAGAATGTCAACAAATGTCAGTTTTATTATTTTTATTAAAGAAATGACCCATATCAGACGGTTATTTCTGTTTATGAATATGAGTCATGACAAGCAAAGCTTTTATTAAATTTAGATCTGGTTCTAATTGTCTTAATTAACTGGCTTAGTCTCCAGAGCCAGGATCACCCACAAAATCACAAGTACAAGTAACATTTCTTTATTTTAAAAACATTGTTTAAACATTTGTTTCATTTTATCTTCACTCTAGTAAAGATGGTAGAAATGCAGGTGATTCAGCATAATGAGCTGGTGTACCTGGAGGAGGAGCTGGAGCAATATATAGCAGCACAACCGGGCAGAGGCCTCTGAGATTGGGAAAACCCGCTGGATGATAAGCCTTTTGTTTTAGATTGAGGTAGATCTACTTTGAATTCAAATTCTGTATTGGGAAAGTTGGCGAAAACATGGCCAAACTACTTGATGAATATTGTTAACATAGCTATACAAAAGGGCTTCTGTTGTAAAATCCAACCCTAGTGTCGTTATTAAAATCCAGAAATATTTCAATTCATGTTGACCGCCTAAATTCACTGTTCGTTTGCCCCGCTCCGCTGGTCTGCCTACGACCGTGCAAGCCCCTAATGCCATGCACATGTGCGTTTACATAAATTTATTCAATTTCTAGGCATTTTCTGTCATATTCCATACATTGAAAGATTAGTTATGATATTTATTCTTTTATATGGTAGGTGATGAAAGCATTAATTTTCATAATTTGTGTGTGGGGCATTTCCCAATACTGTTATTTGGCTTTAATACATGAGGAAATTATTCAGATTATGTGTTGGAAACAAGTTTGTGATTTGTTGCTTAAATTTCACAAAAGGTGAAGCCGTGAAGGAGGTTAGAAAAGGCATAGACAATTTTGTCTTTTATGTTAAATTGATTCACACCACATCTAGAAATCAGGATAATTTTTGTTTTTAAGTGACAGTTACAGTTGGGGATGCAAAAATATTTAATAGCATAAACATTAAACAAGCAAAAAAATGATTTATTTGAATGCTTGTTTTTTAAATTTTTTTAAAAAGGTAATTCGATCTAAAGGATGCACGGTGAGGAGGCGGCATGCCGTGTCACATTCATCTGTTTGCCGAATGGAGAGTAGTGAGGGATGTTTCCGAAGCTGTTGTCAGAAGAAAGGGACAAGTCATGAAGTTTCCTACAAGTTACAACAAGGCAAAAAGTGACTACTATTCAGAAGCAGTTTTTCCAGTACTGCAGATTTCCAGGAGTTGCTGTTGATGGGACACATGTTTACATCAGGAGCCCTGGTGGGGCAAGAGCCAGGTACTACTTCAATAGGAAGAACAGGTACTCCATCGATGTTCAGGTGAGAATAAATGAATACATCATGACTGGATCCAGCACGGCTTTCCCTTTAGACCTTTTTTTTGTACCTTGCAAAATGTTCACATTAGATATATACACTCTCCAGTCTTGTGTGTTGTACATCCATGCTATTTCATTGGTGACCAATGCAAGATTTCTAGTGGCCAAATGGATATTAAAGTAATATTCGCGTACAGGTACTCATTTCACTGCCTTTGTACACAGTTAAGAATATCCAATGGATAGTTAAACTTAAAAATCCTAACACTCGTTAATATCTTTTTAACGAAAGGGAAATTTGAAAAATCAAAACTTGTTCCATCCTTCTATTGGCAATGCAGATATGACCTCTAGATTTCTGATATTTTTTTGATGGCCATGGCAATTGGGCCACTGTTTTTGCCATTGATCAATGAAAGAAAAAACAACAAAGAGAAGCATGTAAATTGATCAATGGCAATTACCACTATATATTTTAAACTATAGAAAAACAAACAGGTTCATTTATCATAAAAAGATGAGAGAGTGGGTACCCCCTCCCCCCCCCCCCCCCAACACACAAAGCATTTGTTGTTTTAGGCTCGAAATGTTTTGTTAAAAAAGTGAGATTATTTTTGTTTACATTATTACAAGATAAACAATGAAAACATGAGTTAAAAATGAAGAAATACTTCATCAGTCAATAAATATAGGGTAATTAGCATTTTCTTCCAATTTGTGTTGTATAAATAGATATTGAAAAGCAATTATCACATATTCAACTGCATTTGCATTAATTACCATAAATAACAAGTGAAATTTCACGGCCTATCTGAAGTGTGAAATGAGTGAGTTTTCATAACTAATGAATGCCAACATGTTATTTCATATTGACAGGTTGTCTGTGATTATGCTGGGAAAATAACTAGTATCGTTGCAAGGTGGCCTGGACTGGTAGCAGCCACGATGCCAGGATCTTTTCTGAGTGTGCACTGAATTGACAGCTTGATGCTAGGGCATATGAATAACAGTTGATTCTTGGAGATAGACTATAGGGTAGGTAGATTATTTCTTTATATGAAAATATTTGTTTATTCTTTTTCTTAATCAATCTTGTTTCCTTTTTTGTATTTGGCCAACATGTGACATGTTAGGAATGTTCATTTGGTAATATAGTAACAACTCGCATTAAGTAATTAATTCAAACGAGCTCATGTGCTTTTAAATTTCAGTTCACAAATCATTATTAATGTTTTTGATATCTGGATGCAACTTGATTAGTTTGTTGTCAAGAGGAACCTCATAGGTTTTGTATTAGTGACACAGGATTGAATTATTCCTGATTATGTGTACAATACATTGTATCCTTTTCTATAGTATTACCCCCCCCCCCCCCCCCCCCTCCAAGAAAAAAATGAACAAGTTGAAATTAAGAATATTGTTTATGATATTGTTTATTTTGTCCATTCGATTTTGCAGGTATCCATGCCTTCTCTGCCTCATCAGAAGCCATTTCTTCATTCAGAGGGTCGACCACAGATGTGCTTTAAAGGCCATCTGTACTAGTTCAGCCAAAGAGGATTAGACAACCCAGCGAGGTCACTGACGGGAGGCTATCTCATCAATTCAGTTCTCCATTAACATAAGAAAAAGAGGATCATGGGGGATTAACAGGCACAGATTGGGGAAGTTTTCTATATAGAGGGAGCAAGTAGTACAGTGGGGCTTTAACACTTCACACACAAAAAAGGGAGATGTGTGATTGAGCGCATATTTATTAAATGCAAGGATGAGGACGTTCCATGCCTCATCAATCTAAGAGAGAAGGTCGACACTTCTTAATTATTTTTATGCTTTCCTGTTGCCCATATTGGGGAAATTCATGTTGTTCAAATATAGCATTGGTTTGGCCAAGTATAGCCTAAAACAGCTAACACTGGAGCTTACTAACAAGCATTTATTGCTTTCTTAGCTGTCAAGTAACATAACTACCACTATCTATCTATTTAGTGAGCTATACATTATTTAATTAAGGATTCCACAAAAATTTTCAATGTATACGGTAATAAGTTATAAAATACAGATTTAACTCAATTGCAACTGGAATTACCTTAAAATGTATTTCAAAATACGGCTCCTCCCTGGTGTTCCCACAATACTTTGTAGTTATGCAGCATTACATCAAGAACCTGGGCGTTGAACTGTTGATTATTTATGAATATTTTTGATGTTCTGTTTAGTTGATAAGTATTTGTTGTCACTCTGACGGTATTTGTAATTACGTGTTCTCTGTAGATTAAATGCACCCGATTTAACTATAATTAGCATTGTATACACTGCTGAGTTGAGGGGTGGGTCAATATAAATTATTTGGTTGTCAGCTAGGGGAGAGTATTCGAACAAATATTATTTACTCTACTAAGCGAAGTCAGAATTAAAGAACTTTTATGTGCAAATTTGAATTTCGTCACCCATTTTGTTGTATTTCTGATTTTCTTTCTGCTAATAGTGCTACAGTGAGACTTTTAATTGGCCTTCCAGAGCCTCTCTTAACCTCTAGTGGGCTATATTTCATATAAGCATGCTACAAAATTTACAAATGTGAACTGCATTGTTTGAACAAACGGTAGATTACTATTGTGTTGTATGCTCAATTATTTATGTAAAACATGAAAATACAAATACAATATTCTTGCTTTCATATATTTACCAATATAACTGAAATAGATATGTGTCAGATTATCTCTCTCTCTTTCTCCCTTTTTTTTTGGGGGGGGGGGGGTGCAGATGTGTGTGTTTGCAGTTTGCATGGTTTTGCATTATGTGTTTCATTGCAAAAAAGAAGAAGAAGAGAGAGAGAGAGAAAGTTGAATAGAGAGAGAGAGAGGGGACAAAGACAAAAATTAATAGAGAGAGAAAGGGAGGGAGATAGAGAGAGAAAGAGAGAGAGAGAGAAAGATGAATAGAGAGAGAGGGAAGAAAGAAAAAGAATTAATAGAGAGAGAAAAGGAGAGAGAACAAAAATGGGTAGAAAGAGAGAGGAGGGACGGGGACAGAGAAAGAGACAGGGAGGGATAGAAAGAGAGGGGAGAAAGAAAAAGAATTAATAGAGAAAGGGAGGGAGAGAGAACAAAAATGGGTAGAAAGAGAGAGGAGGGACGGGGACAGAGAAAGAAAAGATGGCCATAGAGGATTTTTTTTAAAATTAATATTATATGGAAACAAATCATTTACCAGTGACAATTTTGATGTGAAAAAAATAGCCAGTTGGGGAAACAAACGAGGAACTAGTTAAAATAATAATTGATTGACCATTTTAACAAAACAACTATATAGATCTATAGTAATTAACAATTGCAATCAAATGAATTAATATATTAATCACAATAAAAACTTAATTCATATTAAATCATTATTATTATTATTATTATTAGGTGATTTTATTGATAAGAATTTGTAGCCCCCAAAACAATAAGACTCTTTCAGTTAATTTAAAAGAGCCCTTGACAACCTTAGATGTATTAATCTAACAAAGGTTTTCAGGTGCCGATGTCAATTTGTTCTGGGTCAGATTGAGTGCTTCACCAGCACCACACAAATGTGAGTACGTGGGACACTTACTGCATCGGCTCGCCAGTTTGGTTCGATTAATTCATGAAAATGCAATTCAAAAGTTTATTTCAGAGATGTTCTAACCATCATCTTTTCAAGATTGCTCATTAAGATGTCCGGATCGTACTAAGAATGCTTAGTTTAACAGTTTTTTCAATTCTTAACATTTAAACCCTAGCCCATAAAAATTATGTTAGAAACCCTATGGCTGAGACTAGTTTTACAAACCTTGGTCCGAGGTTTGGGAATTACAGACGAAGGTTTATATAAACCTTCCTTTGTGGAATGGGTTTGAAAATAAACCAGGTTTGAGCTCAGACCAAGGTCTGTATAAACCTTGGTCTGATCAAACCGGCTCTGTCCTCAGACCTCCGTTGTGAATTCGGGCCACTGAGTTGGACTGAGGATGTATATGAAATCCGTCCATTGTTTGATGGTCGCCTCTCGAAAGTACACCGTAATTCTCGTCCAGGACCCTTGTTCGGTGTGCGCTCAGCCCTCTTTTGGAATGGCTTGAGTGCACGCTGGACAATTGCCTGGCCGTGGGTTCGGTTGCAAGAGGTTACATCTTTCATTCGATTATTCCTATAAATGTTACATTTATTTATTGTTATATATGTACTGGAGAGGACATTACTGGAGAGAAGTCACAAGTGGTGCACACGCATACTGGGCAATTGAGTTACATGTGAGTTAATCATTCGATTATTCTTATAAATGTTACATTTATTTATTGTTTATGTATCCTACTTATATGCTTGTTGAACAATTATTGATGTCCCTATGAATATTGGAAGAATTTGAGTGTGTAATGGGTTCTTGCAATGCAATCCTTTTTATAATATTTGAGTGGCGTATGTGCATGGACACGAAGTGAAATCCTAAACTCGCCCTTGTTAAATTTTAGTTGGTGGTACGATGTTTTACGATTTTACCCAGATGAATGGGCTATATAACTGAATTTTATTTATTCATTCTCTGAGTTTTACTGCATGATGTGAATTGTAATATATTACGTTCTATCCCTCAACTCATAGGACTTCAAAGACTGTATTGTACAAGGGCGTACGTTGAAGACAAGCTATTTTTTAATACTGTATAGTGTGGGCGGTGAGTTTATTTGATTTTATTGTATTAAAAAGAGATTGTTTGCATTATGTATTGTATGAATCTGTTGTTGCTTTTTTACACTTCAACTGTAATTTAGGTTTTGCTTAAGTGATGTAAGGCATTATATATGTGAAATGAAAAGTTAAGTCTCCTACATCAGTTATATTTGACATGATGTATTATTTAATTTAACCTATTCATTGAAATCATGAAAATAAAAGTGATGATTATTTTGTTGACACAATATTGTGAAGCTGGTCTTTAATGAACTTATTCACTGAACACCTTCTTTGTTGCTGATACAGATCATGAAGTATATAATTATGTAATTGGTTATTTGAATATTATGTTGATTTTAATTTACATTGTTTTTACTCTTGTGCTTCTACAGGGGCTGTTTTGTTGCCTTCAGAATAAAATAACCTTCCATCAACTACAAAGCGTCTAAGAGTGAATGTATTGGCCTTTCTTTCACTGGCTAACATGTTTATAGGCTGCTGGACTCTGACGATAGGGGGCGTTGTCAAATGAGACTAAACGGAGCTATATCTGAACCTTTGAATATCAATCATGGAATTGCCTTGCATTGGAAGTGAAAAAGCAGAAGGTACCCTTGCCAGTGAAGGGCGAGCTGCTTGTGATGATGGAAGTCGTACAGTTATCTGGTGTGTACCTCGCTCTGTTTCTACAGCTCTCACCAAGTGTCTTAGTTTCATTGAAGGCATCCAAGTGTGGTTCGAACCCTACACATACTGCAGAAACGCCAGAGTGATTACAAAGCAACAGCTAGACCTTGATGTACCGTCCGAATACGAAGGGAATGAAGAGATTTATAAACGAATGACTGATCACTTGAGAGAGATGGGGTGATGAACACAACGAGACAGGAGAACCTTTCGTAAGTTTTCTTTAGATAATGCCCTCGTACACCCCTTCCAGTGGCGTAATGAGAAAACACCTTTTTTTGCGGGGGGGGGGGGCGGGCACTACAAAAAAATCACGCATCACTACCACTGTGTGACAGCGTTGCCCGTTGGTCCCTCAAGATCCTCTTTTTCTAATGTTAATTGAGAGCTGAGTTGCTGAGATAACCACCTGTTAGTGACTACGCGGGGTAGTCTAATTCCTCCTGGCCCAAAAAACAAATTTCGGACCTCACTAAACAAGAAACAAATGAGTGATGTCTATTGGGGATTTTATCGTACCCCACGCAAACTATTGTTGCACTGTATGGGCTAGACGATCAGAGTGTAACCACATTATACAGTTGTCACATTATCTGTAAATCAATTATATTAGAATATTTGTATTTAATTTTTCAATAAATGCACAAAACATCTACCAATTTTGTGTGTGTGTGTGTGCAGTTGACTGATTGTACACAATTGCTGCCTTTGTAGAACGCACAATTTTGCCACCGTGACTAAAACTGACACTTCTAGTTGTGAATTTACAAGCACATAACAATAAAGGCTATGACAGCTGCTACTCGTTTCCTTTTAGTGAAGTTCGAAAGCACATTAATAGGTTTATTATAATAAAATATTTTTAACAGCCATTATTCGTTTGTGTTATGTGAAGTTAGAAATGTAATATTGATGTAGTTTTGGACCTTTGAAACGGAATGATAGGAGAAAAGGTGTGTGTGTGTGTGTGTGCGTGTGTGTGTGTGTGTGTAGAGAGAGAGAGAGAGAGAAAGAGAGAGGGAGAAAGAGAGATGAGAGAGAGAGATGAGAGAGAAAGAGAATTAGACGGAAGAGAGAGAGAGAGAGAGAAGAAAAAGAGTGAAAGATGAAAGAAGTAGATGGAAGAGAGAGAGAAAGAGGGAGAGAGAGAGAGATGAGAGAGAGAGAGAGAGAGAGAGATAGAGATGTTCAGTAGAATATTTTTTATTTGGTGCAGAATTTAGGCCAGTTTCATAAAAACTTGTTATCAATAACAAATTTCTATGACAAATTTCGTCTTAGCCAATCAAATACCACGAGTTCAGGAGATCATAAGATTGATAACAGATATTGTAACTTGTTATTGATAACCAGTTTTATGAAACAGGACCCTGATTGCATGGCCATGTTCTGGCCCGACGAAAGACTGATTTTGGTTATAGACAAGTAGTTTGACATCCAACTTTTATTTCATGCCCCGTTTCCCCCCCTTCTTTTTACAGTTATGCGTCGATCGGTCGTTTTTTGGAGCAGTCAGTAAGCCGTCATGTCTTGGTGAAGGATATTGCCCTCTCACCCGAACAGTACATGTTCCTTCCAAAGGGCTTCAAGCATATCTTCTTAATTCGACACCCTCTCAGAGTGTATAATTCGTTTCGGAAATCAGCATTTGACCAACTATCAGCCTGGGGGATGTTGACAGGCGAATCCGCAGTTGAGGAAACGTTCGATATGGGACGCGATCACACGCTCCGAGAAACAGGAGGTGACTCGGCTCATAAAGATGTTTATTACATGTGGAAATATGTCAAAGAAAATATAGGCTCCGAATCCATTGTTGTCGACGGCGATGATCTGCTGACGAATCCAGCCGAATTACTACCGAAGATTTGCCGAGCGGCCGGGCTGCCATACGACGAATCGCTCTTGAAGTGGAATGGGTCTTCCGAAGTGACGAAGAGTTGGATGGTTCCTGCGGACGACATCGTAGAGACGATGGTGTACTTCTTCGACAGAGCTATCAAGAGCAGCGAATTTCTGCCGACAAGTAAGATGCCATCACGTGACGACGTTCGACCTGACGTCATTAGATGTACCGATCAGGCTATGAAGTATTATGACGAAATGTATGAAGTTAGGATCAAGGTCTAAGTAATTTATCCACCATATACCTTGTTATGAGCCTCTGAGGTGCTAGCTAAATGACACCAGTATGCGTGAATCTATATTAGCAGCCGTGGGACAGGGGCGCACAATATTGGAATTTAATTAAACTATAAGCTACATTGATTATTGTTAATGTGTGATCACTCACGAAACTATACCATTTGTTGATTGACTTGTTTATATAATTGTTTTATTTATGTATTGTGAAAAAAATGTTCCTGTATTTGAATGAAGTTTACTAATAAAAATCAAAAGATTTTTTTATAAATTAGAGATGTCGCCCCCCCCCCCCCACCTTTCGCCAAGTCAATATTTTAAACACACCGTCTCTCTTTGTTGAGACATTTAATTAGAATGAGAAAATTCACGAATGCTGCCTATGATAATGGCCTCGAAGAATATCATTTAAAGGGCAATCAAAATTCTCTAATAATTTGATTTGTATGAGAGCTTAAAATAAGAGAAACAGATTGGCGAAAGTTTGAAACGAATCGGACTAATAATAACAAAATTATTGCAGTGTATGAGTGTTTGAAACATGAGATCACTAAAGCTATGCAAATCTCAAAAAGGCAATGTGGTTACTGGATTGTGACGTTGTTGCGGATTATTATTAACTCTCCCATTCGTGTTGCTGTTTTTCTCCTAAGCGCCTTTTCCCTTGGGGCGATATTCAAAATATGTTATGGATAACATATTATTAAATATTCTCTAAAAATAATTGACACTCTCGAGTCATATATTTTGAAAAATTAACATTTATGATTTATGTCATTTCGTATGTTGGAACAATGGGAGAGTTGCCCGGCGCTTCGTCATAGTGACTCTACCGATTCAGAGAATTGAAGTGCCCATATACGTTTAGTGATTACAACTTACAAAATAAAATATTCATAACTTTCTTATTTTTTTGTCCGATTCTGTCAAACTTGTACCTGCCTGCTCCTCAGTTTTCTTTTAGAATAGTTTGCTATTAGAGTTGGATTTCCCTTTAACAAGAAGATTATATCCTGGTGAAGGTGAAAATAGTTTGTGAGCTTTCTAATTCCTTGTGCGTAAAACTCATAGAAATGCCCCTGAAAAAGATTGAATTTGCAAATGCCCTCGAAGTCGAAATATGATGAGATTGAGCTCTAAAATTGGACCTAACATTCAAATGACTGTAGTTCCACATTATTAAAGTCCCGCTTTATACTATAAGGATGTTCAGCTAGCTCAATTTAGCCATCTCTGTTTCAATTTCCTGATTGTAAAACTTCAAACTACACAATTTATTATTATTCGCTTCATAATCTATTTACCTTTCTCAATATAGTTTCCCTCACCTTTATTGTATGACCAGAATACAACTTTATCTGTTACAATTTTGGAAGATGAGGAAAGGAGAAAGAAGGAAGAAGGTATTATCACAAGATACATAAAAGGTTCAGGTAGGATAATCACTGAGTAGAAGTACATAAGAAAAGAAGGAAAATGATACATAGTAAACAATAAACGGGAAGAAGGAAGATGGAAAAAAAATCTTTCTTTCTGCCCACTTTTTATTAAAATACTTTCTGAAGAAGAAGAAATATCTGTAAACGTGACTCTCTATTCTCCTACATACACCTTTAACGTCCCTCCCCTGGCTAATACCGACTCCAACATTCATGCTGCATATGTCATGGTACTAATTAGCCTCTGCATTTATCTTGATTTTTTTTATTTACCTCCATACTTTCAAGTTTTCAATTATACATATGCATTTTTTGTGTATTTCAAATGTCACATTTTATATAAATCAAATGTGTTATATACTAATATTGTTATTTGAATATTTTGTATTTGATTTTTTTCAATAAATGCTGAAACATCTGCTAATTGTACTGCCGTCTCTGTAGAACGCACATTATTGCCACAAAAACTGCTTCACTTCTGCGAATATAATCTAGTGAATTTAAATGCACATAATAATAAAGGCTATTAACAGCTATAATATTCGTTTCTTTTTGTGAAGTTCTAAAGCATATAGGTATATTCTAATAAAATATTTTTAACAACCATTATTCATTTGTGTTATTTGAAGTTTGAAATGTAATTGATGTAGTTTTGGATATTTGGACCTGAATAATAGGAGAAAAGGCGTGTGTGTGTGTGTGTGTGTGCGTGTGCGTTGCGTGTGTGTGTGTGTCGTGTGTCGCATGGTAGGGTGGGGGTGGGAAGTGGTAGCGTGTTTGATTGAATGGGGTTATTTGTTTATGTTACAACGAATTTCTTTTCTTTTCATCAATCATACAATCTATGTATTTAACATGTATTGAATTGTGTCAAGATGAAAAACAACTGTATTTCTACGAATGATTTGTATTGTTTTGGAACCAATACAAAAACTATGGAAAAAAGTGTATGGGGGAGGGGATTCGAACACGATATTTTGTGTATTGGCAATTCTCTTAGGAGGGTTATTGTCCTAGGGGGTAATTGTGCTAGGGGGCGTGGTTGTCCTCCGGAGTAATTGTCCTGATACGGGTATTAATAAAAGCAGAAAAAACGAGGAAAAACAAGTAGCGGCAGTTTGAACAATATTCGATTAAAAATAGTATACACAAATTAGCAAAACTGCCACGCATCTTGCGAGGTCCTCTCCAATTTGCTCTGTACATAAATGTTTCATAAACTTTCATTTTCTTAGTTATTGATGACGGAATAGATCTATTTGATACAGGGGAGGTATGAAAATATGATTGCAATGATTCTAATTAAGGTGCATGTGTGGGTGGAATTTGTTTATATATTTTTGTTAGTACAGAGCAAATTGGAGGGAAATACGTCACTGAGTTGCTAATTTGTGTTTAATTGATCGCAACTTTAAAATTCATAACTTGTTATTCTTTATTCGGATTGAACGAGTGTAAATAAAAAACTGAGGCTTTTTAGTGTTGTTGTTGTTGTTGTTGCAGCGGTTTACCGTGCAATATCTGATATCTCTCTCCCTCTCTTTCTCTTTCTATCTCTCTCTTTCTCTGTCTCCCCAGGGACCCTGTTGTTGTATTAACTTTCTGTTCTGTACAGCCTGAACATTATGATTCATCATTATGTGCGCTTAGCTCAGACATGTTAGGGCTTCATCGCTCCTTTCGCATAGTCATGGCAAGGACGAGCTTGTCTAATCCCTTATTAACTTTTTACAGCCTCTGTGTACACTTGTATCCAAACTGTATCCATGGTAACTGTTATCGGGGACTTTTGTCCGAGTTCTAAGCTTCCTCCCATATTTGACACCCCCTCCAAATCCACACCCTCTGTTTGTCTGTATATCTCTCTCTCTCCCTCGTTTCCCGATATTTTTTTATTCCGACTCTACATCATCATGTTCATCATTTTTTGGGATTAATCTACTTCTCTAAATTGTTTTTTTCTTCTTCTCTCTCTCTCTTTCTCTTTCTTTCTCCCGTCTTTATATTTTCTCTCATTAGGTTTCGTATTTGTTGATTTAAGCTTTATTATTCCTATAAAGTTCCGTAGGACTTTCTCTTTTCCTCTCTAACGTTTTCATCATCTTCATGGATGTATTTCTTTTCATTAAGTAATTTATTTTTATTGAGTAACTTATTTTTATTATTATTTAGATATTATAAGCGGTTTCATTGTTTTAAGTATTTTTTCTCTTCTCTTTCGTCTTTATCACATTTACTTCCTCTCTTTTGTGTCCTTTTTAATTAATCCTTCAACCCATCGTTATCTATCAATGTTTCTTTCTTTCTCTCATTCTTTCTCTGCCCCTCTCCCTCTTTCTTTGTATACTCACTTCCCCCCTCTCCGTCTCTCTGTGTTTCT
Organism: Strongylocentrotus droebachiensis; assembly: GCA_035222895.1. Lineage (NCBI taxonomy): Eukaryota > Metazoa > Echinodermata > Echinoidea > Camarodonta > Strongylocentrotidae > Strongylocentrotus > Strongylocentrotus droebachiensis. The sequence continues at coordinate 35,978 of JAVYIG010013698.1, forward strand.
CTGTATACATTTCTCTCTTTCTCCTTGCACTTTTTGTAAAATTCTTTATTTCTTCTCTTTATCCCGTCCCCCTCTTTCTCTTTGATTCACCCCTTTTCGATCTCCGTCTTCCTCGCAAAATACCCCTTTATCTATTTATATCATTTTTTTAGACCTTAACTCCTACATCTATAACCCCATCCTCCCCTTGGTTTTCTTTTCTGTCTGTTTACCATTCCACCCCACAAATACTATGGATAACACTACTGCACTTTTAGAGGGGCTTATACGGTTCGGGTTCGCTGCCTCCAATGCCATGACTTGAAGAAAATAACAAACTATTTATTCCCAGTTTCTCCTTTTATCAATCCTGATGCCGCCGCTCAAGCCGCATCGCCTCTGACCGCGCAACTATTTTTCATTTCTTCAAGTTTTAGCCAAGGATGCAACTTTTGGGGATATAGACTTGGAATATTTCAGGTATTCATGAGGACAAACTTGGGAGAAGGAAAATCAACATAGTGTAATTTGCGCGTTTTGAGATGGCAACAAGGTAGGTTTTTAGACTTTTAGTTACCAGAATTTTAACCCAATGAATAGAAAATTCATTTCTGACATGGGGGACAAATTATTCGAAAGACCACTGGATCAATAGTATAACAAGAATTTTTTTAAATACTGCATATTGCACATTCGTGTCACTTTCCTTCCAATCTAAGATAGACTGTGCAAGTTTCTCTAACTTATACATTTTGAAAAAAAATAATCTTTTTCTTCAATGCCTTAAAGGTACTATGTGTTATTTGCAGGTCAAAAAATGAAAAGATTCCAACGGCATTTGAAGAAAAAAATACTTATTTAGAACTTCCCTCAAAACGAAACGGTTTGAAAAGGGCATTTTGTGGGAAAATAACGGACCATTAGTTGTCAATTCGACAGGCCGGTGATTCGGGGAGCCTGGCTAGGTGAGTGGAGATCGATCTACGAGCCGCATTGTTGGGTTAAAAGAGCGAATTAAAAATAATAAGGATAAATCGTTTTACTTAACGTAAATTGTTTTGTTTTTCTTTCTTGAAATCGGTTTTTAAAAACAACAAAGGACAGACTTGACTCTTTTTTTTTTGCGTTGCTGAAGTCTTGAGGATGTTTTCCATTAACTGAAAATATAACCTTTATAAGGAATGCACCAGTTTGAGTTAAAAAAATAAACGTGAGGTTTAAAAGTGAAAAGTGAGCAGAAGCCGCTCGAATTCTAACTCCCCGCTAAAACTTCAGCGGTGACCTAGCGATGCCATGAAAACCAAGCGGTGCCCGGGCGGCCGCCGCTCGGTGGCCTGGCGAAATTGGCTAAAAAACTCGCTACCCGGCCGCCGAGCAGGCTACTTTTTTGAGTTGTGACCACAATCTACTCCTAAATTACAGTAATGACACTTGAATATTAAAGATATAATGAGGCTTGTTTTTTGTCTATATCTGATCCAAGTAGAATTGTTACAGTTTTTAAAAAAGCCACCTGTGCTTCCACTCATTTAAATAGAGTTTCCTGAAAAAGAACAACCAGTTTCCTGAAATTTGAATGAATTTTCTTTAAACTTTCAGGGAAGTATAGAAGGTAGACGGGTTTCCTTGCAAAATTTGAATACTAGGACACTGCCAACGTTTGAATTTCACAGATACTGTAGGACATTCATGACATATTCCTGCAAAGTTCTACATAATTAGATGTTGGATATAGTATCTTTACGTGGATTTTTGATTTGGATGAATAGCTGTGACGTTTGAATTTTTATATGTGAATTATTTAGTAGGTTTATTTTGCTTTCTAACGGATCCGTACAATATGGCAGGTATAGAGCTCGTGGGGGCTGGCAGAGCCCTTGTCTGGGGTTCCGGGGCGGAGCCCCAGGATGCTATCGAGTTTATTTGACTTTCAAGAGTGAAATTGTCTTTACAGAGTCCTTACGGATTGCGAACTCGTAGTCATTCGCAAGCATCCGTAAATAACTCGCAGGTATCCGTAAATAATTAGTCACAACTCGCAACAACTCGTAGACACTCTTTAGGATCCGTGAAAGGAGAGGCCAATTTTTTGACATGTCAAAAATCTTCTTACGATTTTCCACGGATTGATTTGTCCGTAAACAGCTCCTAAATAGCTCGTTACAATCCGTAAGTATTGTAAACCGCTCGTAGACTACACGTAATCATCCGTAAACTGCTGGTAACAATCCGTTAAATGACTCGTATCAAAGTTTTGTAACGCTTTGTAGTGGTTAGTTTACGATTTGTTTACGGATTCCTTACGGATTATTATGAGTGCTTACGTGGTGTTTACAATTCCATTCGGGTCGTGTTGCGATTGCTTTACGAATTGTTATAGATTATTACGAGCAATTTACGTGCAGTAACGAGTACTTTACGAATAGATACGTTTACTTTACGTATTCTTACGAATTGTTAAAGATTTGGGGAAAGGTATAAATGGTGCAGATTCGAACACTTAATATTCAGTTGCTATTTGTTGGCTAAAAATCGTTAGGACTCGTAAATACTCGTAACTAACTTGTAACTATTCGTGACAACACGTAAACAGCTCGTAGCTAACACGTTAGTTGCTCGTAGTTATCCGTGACAACTCGTAACACATCGTGGAATGTTCCCGTAATATACCGTAATAACTCGTTACAAACCGTAAATACCTTGTAATAACTCGTATCAACTCTTAAATCGATCGTAAAAGTGGTCAAATCGTAAGGATCCGTTAGGACTCGAAAGAAAAATCCGTGTATTTGAAGGGGGTATAAGAGAGAAAGAGAGGTTATCTCTAAAATGCAATGAAAGACTCTTGAAAGTCAAATAGCCCTTTCATTTCATTTTAGAATTTCATTTCATTTATTTATTTAAACACGGTAACTCTCTCAGCCTAAGCGGCTGTTTTTCAGAAAGTCCGTGTTGACTGAATAAAAAATATACAAATTATGTCACAAACAAAAATAAGTAACAAAACATAACAAAACATAAACATATGCGAAATAAACGAATCAAATCAAAACAAAGGGCAAACATAATTGGCATGGGAAAGTATAAAGAATAAGAAGAAGAAAAAAAGGCATTAATCCTCATTACTGTCAGTTATGACTTAAGAACGTAGGTCCCCTAGTTGATTAGCATAGTAGCACACACATGGTTTAGCAGTCACGCAAAACAAACACTCGCAAATTATTATTCAATACAAATCTGAGAATGTATACTATTATTTGGATCTATTAGGAATAAATCATTGTCAAAATCATTCCATAAATTGGGGTAAAAATAATTATTCCACCTTTATGACCAACAGTGTATTATGCGCTTTTCAAAGAAACGTAGAATAGGATTTGGTGCATTATTATAAAATAAATTCTAATCCATCCCTTGATATTTAAATTGCACTAGCTGCTCCTATTGTGTGCTCTTTTGTAACACTCTTCCTGATCTAAGGGTGCTATCTTTTTTTATCATCAACAGAAACAAAAATTCTAGGCCACGATCTTTCCGAAGCGTGACCAGATTCAAAGTATGTCAAAGAGGGGCATTGATGTTTGTAGAAAAAAAATAGGATTAAGATTAAGAAATAAAGTTGAGATGTCTAGACGTTGCACAATGCATTTCGTGTTGGTATTATCTTCCATCTCAGAATGATTATAGACGTTATTTATATGGTTAACAAAGATTAAGCTGTCGGTTCTAAGAAGATAATGCTTCAAAACAAATCCAAAAAGCTATTTATTTCTTTATTCAGGGTCTGTTTCTACTGTTTATTCTATATTTATTTCCAACCCTCGAAAACGAATTCATTATGCATTTCACAGAGATAAGTTTGCGTAGGATAACTATATATATCTATATATTTGTATATACATATCGTCCTTGTTTTCACGAAGTGACGGTAGTGAGGAAAATCGTAACGCAAAGTGAATGCAATTTTTTTCTCACTACCGTCACTTCGTGAAAACAGCGACGATATATAAATGAATTATTTAGTGGGTTTATTTTGCTTCCTAATGAATCCGTACAATATGGCAGCTTGAGCTTGAGGGGCCTGGCAGAGCCCCTGTCGGGGGTTCCGGGGCGGAGCCCCAGGATGCCCTCGAATTTATATGACTTTCAAGAGAGAAATTGTCTTTAAGAGAGAAAGAGAAGTTATTTCTTAAATGAACTAAAAGGAAACTTGAAACTCAAATAGCCCTTTATTTCATATTAGAAATAATCTCTAATCCATCCCTTGATATATTGTTTAGGGCATCGCTTGGTCGCCTCTGAAGTTTAAGCGGGAAGTTAAAATTCGGGCGGCGCCTGCTCACTTTTACTCGCCGCCCAAAATACGCTTGGTATCAACCTAATCGAGCGTTCGCCGTCGAGCGATTTATGCTAGGAGTCCACTGGGCCGGCGCCAGTTGGCGCCAGTTTGCGCCAATGCAATTTACTGTGGCGCCTAGTGTCGCCAATAAGGTGCCTAGTGGCGTGTAGTGGCTCAAACTGCCTCCCAACTGGCTCGTGGTGGCCCGTAATGCTAGGAGTCCACTGGGCCGGCGCCAGTTGGTGCCAGTTCGCGCCAAAGATTATGTGATTGGCGCGTAGTGGCTCGCTGTGGCGCCGAATTAATGTCCGCTCGGCATGTGTCGCCAAGTGCTTTATTTATTTAATTTGTTGTCTTTTTGTTCCTACTGTTATTTGTATGATTTTGTTTTGAGAAATTTGTATATAGATTATGTGTATTCTTATTGAGACTGGTCCTTATGGAAGACCAGTTTTTAATCTGAGTGAGATATCCTGTATAAATATGTGAAATAAATAAATAAATGAATAAAATATAAAGCACTGCAATGCTATCAAATTTCAAAAGGTGTTCTGGACATGGCTATTAAAATTGCCTTACCTTGATTACTCGAAAGTCTTTGCAACTGTACCCCTGGAAAAGATTGGTTTTACGTCTTTGATTCATTGCTACATTCGGCCATGAATTTCTTCACGATAGAAGATTTCACATGCTGAAAGATTGCACTCAGATCCAATCAATTTACACGAAATCAATTCAAATCACATCAAATCAAAATGATGGATATCGAATGTGCAATGAGGCTCATACTAGAGGTTCACAGATTTCGGTCTTCAAAAATTATAAGCATGAATATGTTGCGGGTTGATTTGAATATTTATTGGCATACTTTTAATACATACGCATTTTTTTCTTCCAAAAATCTAAATGAGATAATTATCATTCTATGAGCAATGGAAGAAAACAAATCTGTAATGTGAAAAAGTCGGACAACGGGGGATGCAGATCAAGTTATTTAATGATTATAGATAAATAGATAGATATTTGGATTCTTTTATTGATCCATGTTCAAACATTAAAAATTGGCCTCCACTAGTAGCACAAAAACAAAATACAATGATGTTACAAGATAACTGATAAACACTTTGTCATAAATGTCATAACTGTACATAAAATCATACGAGAGTCATGACATTAAAAAAAGCATAAATATACATGCATAACGTAATTATAATATGGCAATCCTAAGAAAGGAGTTGACATTTACAGATAGAGAAGAGAGAAAGGGGTCGAAAGGAGACTATATTGATTATGCGTAAATTACGTTCATATACATGTGTTAAATGTAATTATTAATTACGCTCAAAGATAAAGTTGAGTTCTGGTCATGTGATTACATTGTGAAAGAAACGGTGTGGAATCTATCAGAAAAGGTTAATCATCTAGTATATAAGTATTCGTGTGTATTGCAAGGTTCTGGAATCATCAAAATGATAAGAAATTTGGCCAAATCTTGGTAAAGTTACAAGCACTTTACACAGAATGATGTATATGGGACTACACGAGCACATGGCGGAAAAAACCTACCCCCGATTTTTACGATGTTTCATGTCATATTTTGAATATGAAAGCATTTGAAGAGCCATGCTTTTCAGGGAACATGTTTAATCTGATGTTCTTCCACCCTTGCATAATAACAATGATAACGCTCACAAATGATTTTTTACCTCTTCCCAGAACTCAACCTTCTCTTTAAGGTAAAGATAAGTGTAAATGCAGGTACTATGTAAATTGAAATCTGGCATTTTGAATTATATTATAAATGTATACATTAGTACCATTGTTTTGAAATCAATGTACATGTAGTATGTATTCAAACTGTTTTTGCAACAATATCAACTTCAAGCTTATGGTAACCAAAATGCACAAAGCTTAAACATGTCTACATCCACAATAAGAATAACAATAGTTAATTACTTTGTAAATTGAAATCTGCCATTTCTAATTCTATTTGAAATATTTACATTAGTCCCTTTGTTTTGAAAGCGATATACATGTAGTATGTATTCAAACTGTTTTTGCAACCATGGCAACTATAAGTTTATGGTAACCAAAATTCCTTTCCCTCTCCCTTTCATTGTTTTCACTTTTATTTCACCCCCCGCCCCCCCCCGCATTTTCACTGAAAATTCTTAATGCTCGTTATATTTTTGGTTGCATGACTAGTCTAAAGCCAAGATAGCTATTACGAAACCCCACATGATGGGGATATCTGAAGGAAACAAATTTAAATAATTTATTTGTCCATCTACCCTTTCCAACATAGTTTTGAAAACATTTCTATAATGACTTTTTAAATGTAACAAACTGTGATGTACTAATCAAAACTTTAAAGAATCTAAACGCAAAATTCTGATAAACGGTTACATCTTGACGACTGACTATTACACCTTTAAATTCTTCCATCTTGTCGTCATTGGTGGGTAAGCCGTATTTCTAGTCTAGGATGCAGACTGCCCTAGCCTTGCGATCATCGCACGACTCTCGTCTGATATATAATGACTTTTTAAATTAACAAACTGTGATGTACTAATCAAACTTTAAAGAATCTAAACGCAAAATTCTGATAAACGGTTACATTTTGACGACTGACTATTACACCTTTAAATTCTTCCATCTTGTCGTCATTAGTGGGTATGCCGTATTTCTAGTCTAGGATGCAGACTACCCTAGCCTTGCGATCATCGCACGACTCTTGTCTGAACTCGTACTTGTACTGATCGTCTTCATGTCTACCACGCTTTGTTTTCACCTGGAGACAGGTCTTGTCGTCTCTAGAAACACCAGATACTAATTGAGAAGGAGAAATGTAAGAAAACAAGACAGAAATACAAAATATTCGTTAGACGTTATTTATCTCGGCAATTCGTTAGAGGTTAATTTAACTCAAGATCAGCATCGATTGCATTGTAAAACGTTGATTATGGAGTAATTTGACGGTGTCATTTAATATATTTCAAATGAAAGTACGTTACAATGCTTTCAAATTACTCTGCGTGTATGAACAGAATTTTTTTATTTTTTTTAAATTATTAAAGGGATAATAATGATAATACAAAATAATGTATCTGTTCAACCGGGAAGTGTCATCAGGCATACTATTCCCCCAAGCTAGGGCTCTGCAGTGATAAGCATTTACCCTGCCGAGTTATAATGATAATGTGCTCAAGAATTGAAGGAATATCTTCCTACCCGGGTACCATTTACTACACCTGGGAGGAGGAGTGGCAAATGTGGATTAATATCTTGCCGAAGGACATTAGTTCCGAGGCGCAACTCGAACCGCAAACCATGTGTTCTACAGTTAAGCGACGTACCCGCTAGACCACGACACCTCTACTTCGGGATCAGTTTGTTTGTAGTGGAAATTGATCCAGTCTAAAACTAGTTGTTCTATATTGTTTGGGTCGATTCAAGGTAAATATTCAGGAGACAATTTTGAATGATGCTCTAAGACATCTGGAGGAAAAAAATGAATCAAAATCTCTGCTTTTGAAATAGGGTACTGTGCACTGCTTCTTAAAAATAGTTATCAATAACAAATTTTAAATTTCTATTACAATTTTTCTCTCAGCCAATCAAATGCCACGATTTCAGTAGCTTATAAAATCAATTGTAACTTGTTATTGATAACAAGTTATTATAAAACAAGGCTCAGGTCACGCGATCATTCGTTTATACTGGGAGAAACTGTCTGTAATGTTGATTGTGCAATATATAACAAGTAGTGTGTGGTAATGGTGGTAGGTTCTGTTATCACCAAAATAAGAAAATAATGGAATATCTCAGGCGCGGATCCAGGATTTCTTAGGGGAGGGGGCCCAATTTTTTTTTTTTTGCTCCCAAAATTTGAAAAATCGCGCCGGCCGAAAAGTCGCTCAGTGGGGGGGGGGGGGGGGGGGGGGGGGGTGGGGGGGGTGGGGGGGGGGGGGGGGGTAGTAGTGAACACATTTTTTTTTTTTTTTTTTTTGGTCCACGAAAAAAATTTCATTTGCACCCCCCCCCCCCCCCCCCTTGAGCGCCAGGGGGGGGGGCCCAACCCCCCAAAAAGGTAAAAATCACGTGATTTTACATGATTTTTTTCTCAAGGGGGGGCCCGGGCCCCCCGGGCCCCCCCCCCCCTGGATCCGCCACTGGAATATCTCGCTGAAAGCTACACGTACTGCACATATAAATGAACATACGGGACTACACATGCACACACGTGACATATTCAGCTAATTGTCCGCTTTGAATACGTCAGGGTACGTTTGATAATACTCCGACTGACACAGGGCTTACCAAAAAGAAAATCAGGTACACTAGAGCTAAAATTTCAAGGTGATTTACCTTTGTAGTTGGCTGTCCAATTGTATGAAGTCAACATGCTGGAATAGTCCGAATCGTCACTGCTATCGTCCCTACAGGCCCATTGGTCGACCAACTTGGTGGGCAACTTAAGATCCTTGACATTTTTCCTCGTCAACCTTCATGAGTCGGCACCCTAGCCACAGTTCTACCTCACCCCCGTCACCGTGCTTCTCCAGACAGGCATCGGACACGGAGTCGACAACGGTTTCGAGAAGAATTTCGCTCGAAGGCACGGTGAGTCGCCCCTCCCGATCGGCGCACAGGTCTTCGGCGTTGTCCCATGTCGTGTCCGAACAAGATATGTAGAGTGTGCTGTCGTCTGCATGTCCGCAATTACACGTATGGAAATAAGACATGAAACACAATCATGGATTAGTGAGCATGTATCCCTTTTACCCATTTTATAGTTTTCATAATCCCAGGAAAACTTTTGCCAGATTTCTTTAATGTCAGCTAGGTTGGATACATGGAGCAACGCGTCACAATTCTAGGCTGTGTTAATTTTCTTCAAACAGAGAGGTGAAAGCGAATCTCGATTCCGTTAAAAACTACCCTATTTTCCTATAATTTGGTAACTTCTATCAGTATGAAGTAACCTTATAATCTTCCTATATTACGTTATCATGTTGGTCATCTCTGTCATACCATTTGCACTGTGGCTTACAATCTCCTGACAAGGGTAAATATAATTGCCTTGACGATTTCAATCGAATTAACCAACGAGGAAGAACAAACAATAAGAAAAAGAAATATATAGACAACACAAAAACAAGAGGCCGTTTGATTTTCATTAAATTGTGGTTGGATGTTTTTAAATTCCTAATCTTAAAGACATAAATATTTCTGTTAAAAATTAATTTGTGTATTCATATTCATACTTCTCTTTATCGTGTATGCGTCCGTGATACCTGCTGCTTCCTTGTCATACTCATTTGTCTTCATTTCTAAAAGGAGTGCATGGAAG
>JAVYIG010013699.1:0-45643 GCA_035222895.1 Strongylocentrotus droebachiensis
AGCATATGTTTAGATTGTCTTTTCTTGATACTCAACTTTCTTCATTCTTATCAATATGAGCATATAATTTACATTTATATTTCAAATTTATTCTACATGAGTAATATACATGTATTCTTGTACAAGCTGGATGTGTGACATTCATGACCATATCATGCCCAAGATATACACTAGTACCCATTAATTGGGAATAACCCCCCCCCCCTCTCCCTCTCCTCTTTTGTTGAAGTGACTGTGACAATGTGAGGTATTCTTGATAAATAAAGTTCTGAGATGATATAAACTGTATATATCAAGAATAAACCATATTGTCACAAACACTTCATGAAACGAGGTAAGAAATAATTATTCCAACTTTATGTGCAACAGTGTAGATGGTAATTACTCAAGACATGCCATCGAGGCATCGACAGGTTCAGATGATATATACATTGTTCCGTTGACACAAGGTTCGCGGTTCAAGTCCCACCGCGGCACTAATGTCCTTTGGCAAGACATTGATCTACATTTGCCACTCTCCACCCAGGTGTTAAATGGGTACCCGGTAGGATGCGAAAGCTAATGTGGTTAGATTAGCAAGTGTGCGCTTGTAAAAAAGACGCCTGGCTGGAATGCTCCCCAGGGAGTGGAGATGTGCATACATTGTGTGCGGGTAAGCCTGAATCCTATGACCGGGGTAATAATATATATATCTGTAAAGCGCTTTGAGAGGGCCTTCGGTCCTGAAAAGCGCTATATAAGAACTAGCTATTATTATTATTATTATTAAACACACCAACACTTAAACAAAATGAGAGAAGAAAAAAATAATAATACAGGACAAAAGTGCAGCAACAAAATATATCTGAATAACATTGGCAAGGTGTAGTCTGATTATGTTGATATCATGAGAAAACGTGGCAACTCAGTAAAGTAAATTTCATTTCTATTCGGTCAATGATATGTTTTGCTTGTACTTATAATGGATGCCAATACTGATATTTTTTTATCCGATCTGTATTTGGCACGAAAGAAATTTACAATCTCCTTTTCTTTTTCATTGAATATAATATCTAATCTAATATTATCGTTTGTTTTTTTCCTTCAATTTTCATCATAGATACTTTGCCCTGAAGCCAGAAACAGCTATTAATATCATATTCTGGAATAGATTTAAGTTTTCATGCTCGTTGTAAATAATTGAGCTAGATACTGTAAAGCTTATACAGCATTACTCTCTACAAGGCTAGCACTGAACAACTGTCATCTTGTTTCAGGCTTCTTAATAGAACTCTGAATACGATTTATCTTTCTATGTACGATGTTCTGATATTCTAGTTTACTTAATTTAGTGGTACAAAAGAGACTGGGTCTTTGAAACATTCCATCCAGTTTAAGTAACATGCTTACCATTTTGATGACTACACCAAGCTCTCAGCCTAACATTCATGTACATGCATAAACAATATGAATGTTAACATTAACAAAGATCAACATTCACTCCGAAGGCATCTCGCACATCTTGCACAAAATATGCAAAGGAAGAAAAGAAGGGACACCGGTCCCCTTGATAACAAGAACATAAACCTCACCAATAGTTTGAGACTGTCTGCACTATCAGATTGATAGATTGACAGTTAAATGTACTTCAATTGGTGCTTGCAAGCAGGAAAAATGAATAACTTCTTGAATGTTTTGAAGAGATACCACTGAATATTCCCATTGCCGGGATCACAGTTGAAAGCTTATGCCATCGTTCTCATTCTGTTCTCTGAGCGCAAGAGAATCATCGTCTAGAGATCTGAGTAACGAATCCTCATCGTCGGCCATGAATGATCCTAGAGATGCACTGGATGTTGAAGGCTTGTACGTCACCAACTCATTACCTGAGAAAGAACAGTTACAGTATTACTAATGTATTAAATATGGACATGATTTATAAGAATAATCTTTTAAAGTCCACTCCAAATTTTATTAAGTTAAACCGAAAATGGAAATTCTTTTTGCCCAATTGATCGTGAGCCCGGCAGCCACTGAGCAGCGCCAGATCGATGTTGATCTATCCCTTATTGTTGAACGCCAAACAAGGTAGCAGCAACTCCCGTCTCTTGGTATGACGCGGCTTGGGTTCGAACCCACAACCTCCCAGTTGTGAAGCGGACGCTCTACTGACTGAGCCAACACACCGGTCATGGACATATCATTCATAAGAATATACTACTGGGCAAGCCAAAGCTATTTGGTCCCATAGTGATCACATCTACGAGTACATCTGATCATTGTATCAAGTAAATACATGTAGCTCTACTGGAGGTTAGATTGGACCAAATATGAAGTAAAATGACACATTTGAAAGCATGTGGAAGCATATCATAGCAGAGATATCAATCCATTCATGTCAGTGTGGAAGCATATCATAGCAGAGATATCAATCCATTCATGTCAGTGTGGAAGCATATCATAACAGAGATATCAATACATTCATGTCAGTGTGGAAGCATATCATAGCAGAGATATCAATCCATTCATGTCAGTGTGGAAGCATATCATAGCAGAGATATCAATCCATTCATGTCAGTGTGGAAGCATATCATAGCAGAGATATCAATCCATTCATGTCAGTGTGGAAGCATATCATAGCAGAGATATCAATACATTCATGTCAGTGTGGAAGCATATCATAGCAGAGATATCAATCCATTCATGTCAGTGTGGAAGCATATCATAGCAGAGATATCAATACATTCATGTCAGTGTGGAAGCATATCATAGCAGAGATATCAATCCATTCATGTCAGTGTGGAAGCATATCATAGCAGAGATATCAATACATTCATGTCAGTGTGGAAGCATATCATAGCAGAGATATCAATCCATTCATGTCAGTGTGGAAGCATATCATAGCAGAGATATCAGTACATTCATGTCAGTGTGGAAGCATATCATAGCAAAGATGTCCACAGAAAAGGATTGCTCTTCCAATGCCCTCATATTCAAAGAGATGAAAAATAGCTGGAAAGGTTGGACTTAACTTTAATTTCACATATTTCTGCAGTCCCATATACCCATTTCTGCGTGCAGTGCTTGTGATTTTTCAGCGAGATTGGAGTAATTTTCTTCTAATTTTGATCATTTTAGATTAATCTAGAACCCCACAGTATATATCGCTTCTAATGTAGTACATAATCAGACCTTCCCAATTGCTTGATCAATACTCAATTTCATCTTTTAACATGTTTATGAAAATAATATAATCCATTTAGTCATATGTAAGTCATGTATGGAAACATTCACAAACCTGTTGATATCACATCAGAGGATAAACCATCATTTTCCCCATTATCTTCACTCTGCAGACTGACCTAAAAGAAGAAAATACAGATTATATTTAAGAATTTTAGCTGCTCACTGAGAAATTATGTAGATTAATTCTAAGATTAAAATGTAATATTATATGATTGCAAGGCCCTATGGGAGAAAATATATATTCTGAAGAGGCTAACTTGGATGAAGAAGAAATATTTTAATCATTGTAACTCTAAACAGCTGCTTATTTGTCTTCTCCTCCATTAAGATTTAAGAAAGTTTCTATGAAACCATTTGCATAATCCACCAGATTAAAAAACTAGATGGAACTTCGACTGCGCGCAGTCGAAAATGATGCCTCCGTCATAGAGCAATTTTATAAACCAAAACAGAAGCAATTTTTCAAATTCAAGTTCGATTGTAATCCATTCTTATAGAATATGGTGATTACAAGCTATTTCTCATATACATGTATGACCATTTGATCTTTGACCCCAAAATCTACTCAGTTCATTGGCTCTGCAAGATACATGTAGGCCTACATGTCTTGAGTTTGATGGTAATCCAATACGATCACAAGCTATTTTTGCATACATAATGAGCCCTATGACCTTTGACCTTGACCTCATGAGCCCAAAATCTAATCAGTACATTGCCTCAGCAAGATACATACATGTCTTGAGTTTCATGGTAATCTGTCCATCTGTTCTAATGATAATACGATCACAAGCTATTTTGCATACATAATGAGCCCTGTGACCTTTGACCTCGTGACCCCAAAATCTAATCAATTGATTGGCTCTGCAAGATACATACATGACCAAAGTTTGGCAGGAATCCATCAGTCGGTTCATGAGATAACGCGATCATGAGAACGGGACGTACTGATGGACGGACAACCCCAAAAAATGTAACGAGGCATAAAAATTGATCTAGAGTTTGGCTTTTATGACAAACTGGTTCCCATCCAAAGCGTTCACAAGATCAACTCCCTGGAGGAAATCTGTCTTGATCCTCATCAAACTGAATACATCTACTTTCTAATCTTTCAAGTCATCCCAAATTAAATGATAATCAGTTTGATTCTATTTTTTGAAGATTTATATACAGGTACACAGAATGAGTAAATTGGGATGCATCCACCATGATAGGGACTCACTCCTGGAGTACCTGAGGCAAATGAACAATAAATAGTTTACATCATCTGTCAGCAATGTAAATGAGGTTGGTTTCTTTACATTTGCAAAACTCGAGTCACAATTTGATGAAGTTGATTTCATAGAAATAGTGGGTCTTGTAGATATGAATATGATTATAGGTTTGGGGGATGCACTTTTGCATATTCATGACTGTTTAAGATCTAAATACAATGTGTCTAGATCACGCTGAACCAAATAGGACCTAAACCAAGGCATATAGCTTAATCCCTTGAACTTACAAAATTTGTAAGAGCATCTGGCATTGTCATGGAGCTTGGTTCATCAAAGAAAATGGGTAATTCCTGCAGCAAAACAAGAACAAACAAAGAAGAAGAAAGATATGAGAATAGTGATGATTTAACGAGAAGAAATATTCTATAACAATAATCCTTTGTACGTGAAGAAATGTTAAAATATTTTATAATATGAACCTGAACTGACACTATGTCTCCTATGACTGATGGTTGTCAACATGCTTTGATGTACTGTTTCTTCTGAGAGATACTGACAACAACCACAACAAATAGGGTCAATATTGTGGAGGTGTCATGGTGTAGTGGATATCACATGGTTGGCTGTTCGAGTCCGCCATGGCACTAATGTCCGTTTGACCCACGTGATGTGGATGAGTACCTGGCAGGAATTAATAACTTAAAATGCTAGAGCATCATAATGGGAGCCATGGTAAAGCCGGAGTAATGCTTGTAGAGCGCCAGGAGTGTAAAGTCTGACAGGCAGGAGCGCTATACAGGAACCTACTACAGTCAAACCTGCTTTAGTGACCACCTGTCTACAAAAAACACCTGTCTACAAAGGCCACATTTGTTGTTTCCCTTGAAAATGGTTTCTCATTGAATTGTGTACTAAAGGAACCTGTCTACAAAGACCACCTGTCTACAAAGGCCACTTTTTGTGTTTCCCTTGGGTGGTCGCTATAGACAGGTTTGACTGTACTACTATTAGTATTATGATCGTTATCATCATTAAAGGTATTACAAAGTTTTGGTATATTTTGAAAATTGGCTGGATAGTGATTCTTAACAATTTTGATATATTTGGATGCCCCTGTAGATGTATTATGAGCACTAGAAAATTTAGCCCTTAAAACACTTCTGCTTTCGAGAAACTGAATAATCAAAAATTTACCGGTGCTCCCGGTAAATTTCAAAAATTTCAAATAGCGCCTAAGGCCATTCCATGGTAGTTGTGACCATCTCAGAATATGCAGTTCTGATATTTAATTTCGAAACGTTAAAGCAATTGGTCGATCCTAGTCAAGAAACATTGTTTTAGAGCTAAAGTAATATCAGTCTTGAGAGGGCGCTATACAACATAAAGAGTTTATTATCTACAATTTCATCACTTTAGACTCCATTTTAACCGCGACAACGATTATTGAATATTGTAAACTCGCATATGCTTCCAATATGTTCATTTGAACCAAATTCATGACCCCATACCAAAACTTTGTAATACGTTTAATATTATAATTATTATCATCATGATCATTAAGTCTTATTTATACAGGGTAGCCCCATCAGTCACATACACTGTTCTCCCTGAGGGCCTTGTCATACTTACACTTAGAAGTTCACCAAGTTCGTAGTGAAGGGTTGGATTGCTTGTAATCATCTGCTTGAATTCATTCAGATTTGACTGCACTGTGCTGAGTTGATCACCTAGGTCTTGCCTCGAACAGAAATATGAAAGAAACAGAAACCACATATTGATCTTGCTAATAAGCGACAGATGTGGTGGTTGTAATATGTGACCCGGCACCACAAAACCACCAAAAAGTTGCAAAAAATTATTTTCCTGATTTCATCTGATTATGAAAGAAGAAGTTCTCCTCATTAAAATGGTATATTACTTGTCCAAATTGAAGCTTCCTAACCCTTTCAATTTAGTGAATGAAAAGAGCTGGTGAGGGAGGTTACTGGTATTAAATTGTGAGAAAGAGAGCTTTAAAGTTTGGGGCTATTCAAGCATGCGGAGCAAGCAAACCACAGGGAAATCAATAGAAGGGTGAATCAAAAGGCCATAGCAACCACTATGAAGAGATTTTCAGATTAGGCTGAAATTTGGCCTGATGGTCAAACATAGTCTGTTCATTATGTTTCTGAGGTTTCAATGTGTGGACTTAGTCTTTCAAAAGTTATTATGTTGTAAATGTATAGAGTTGTAATTGGACAGATTAAGTGAACTGCAACATAGTGCCAAGACACCTGCACTAGACAATGCCTATTCATGGTGGACCCGGAGTCTTTTTGTTCCCCCTTACATAACACTGCTTGTCACCTATCTTGTTTTGTATACATCTGGGCAATTATTTGTAACCACATTATGAACTTGCTTTATACTTAATTCCCATACTGTTTTCTTTCTCACAGGAGGTTCAAAGTATTTTTACTATGACTGCGTTGGTGCACCCTGGTACCATCCCACGGCTCTGCTCAGTTACAAAACCTGGCATTGTAACGACGTTGTAGACTTTTTCGCAACTTGTCACTCTCAAATGTATAAAATATAATAATGTTCTTACTCTTGATCAACAAATTATGGATATGTGATGTACAATCAAGCTACTCGAAGTCGTTAACGGAGAATATAAGACAAACGCAAATCTGAAACTCGGATGTGAAAGCGGATACAAACAAAATGGCGTGCCGCACTGATTGCTATAACGGACCAATCACAGCCCGCGTAGCACGACCCGTTAGCAACGACCGACCATTTCCGGACTACGATAATTTCGCTCGGGAAAAGTGATCAAATTTTGGAAGAGACCGAAGGCTGTGCGAAAAAAACTGGTCTAGAAAAACCGTTCAAAACACATCTTCTAATATGTTTTAGACTTCCAAATTTTGATACTAGGTACAGAAAAGACCACTCTTTCAGAAAATGCAAAAAAACAAAAATCTATTTTTTTCACCTAAATTGACATTTTAGCTGATTACGGAGAATCGCTGGTTGCGACTTTTTGTTGGTTTTGTGGTGCCGGGTCACATATAGCTCAGAGAATAGCTAAGTACATCCACACTTGTAAGACTTAGATATATTGACTTCCCCCATCCATCTATTAATCCTTCTTCTAGCCTTGTTAAATGGTATTTAAACACGGATACGCTTCTTCTTTTAAAAAAATCCATCAAGGCAGTCAATAGATAATAATAAAACAAATAAAGCAAGTGGCACAGCACCAGTAAACCCAGTGCTAACACATGAAGAGGATCACACAAATGTATTGGTTCGCATTTCTCTGTTCTTTTCACAGGCTTGAGATAGACCATTTACGTCCAAATACAGATAAAAAGTATGAGTTGAAAACAAAGATGGTATGGTACACTTACTTCTGCTCCTCATGGGACAACATACGCTGTAGCAAAAATTTGTTCGGGCTATTCTGGGACTGCTTGCTCTCATTGGTAGGTGAATCACTTGTGAGGACAAGTTGCCCTTCCCCTGGTCCAAACAACCCTTCATGCCCAACAGCCGGTAGGACTTCATCTGTGGTTGGGGCCACAAGTTCTGCCACTCCCGCATCCTCCAGACCGATGCCGTCAGCTGAGGAATCCTCGGCCATATCTAGCCATCCCATGTCATCGTTTCCAGGGGTCAGAGGATACGTCACATCTGGACTTAAAGCTGCCAGCACCGGGATGTTGGTAGACTCAACGCTTTCAGTCTGAATGTTACTTGTCACATTGTCAGGGCTAGCAACGACAGTAGGAATCACGAAGGTGTCCTGGTTCATAGTGTACCCTTGACCTAAGAGTTGTGTGGCGTTAGCTTGATTGTCCTGTGATCCTTGGTTAATGATGGCTTGACCCTGTGTGCTAGAGATTCTTTCAGTGCCTGAAGGGATGTCCGATGGAATGAGATCATCCACCTGTTCCTCTAATAGTTCAGTGACCTTTGACTCATATGGGGCATTGTCTATTATGTCAGTCAGTGTAGGACTGTCTCCTCCACTTAAAAACTCCAGGTTGCTGTCCTTCTGGGGAAAAAATACCAAAGTAAAAAAAAATGAATACATCTGGACTGCTATAGCACTCAATCAAAATATGCTAGCAGGTGCTTTTATACTAATTGGATTCATAGAATGGGTACATCACCCCCCCCCCCCTCCACAGGGATTAGTCCTAGCAAATGGTCACTACAAAGTAATATGGCAAAAACACAATCTTCCTGTGTTGATCTAAAATGGGGCTTCATCTCGTTGATATCCACTTATCCTTTTCAAAACATTTTAGCAAAAGTGCCATAGTATAGGACTAAACTCATAAAAGTTATGTTCCTTTATTTCATGCCTGCATAAAAACTATAAGTAGCTACATGTCAAAGACAATGAAAGACAATTCTATGAAAAGCCAAAGATGTAGATTTCATGACAGATAAAATGCTATCATATCCACAAGATAGTTTTGTGGATTTCTATACCACTGTAGCTTGCTCTAATCAAAAGCCGACTCAAATGCTGGTCAATGACACAACAATACACAACTTTCTTGGATGCATATATGCGATCCTACAATATTCAGCGATCATTGTCGCGGTTAAAATCGAGTCTAAAGTTATGGAATTGTAAACAATGTTTCTTGAATAAAATCAACCGATTAGCTATTCCAGTTTGGAAATTATATATCTCAACTACATAGTCTGAGATTTCATGGTCGCAGGCGCTTAAGTTGAAATTTATCAAAATTTACTGGGAGCACCGGTAAATTTTAATCTTCAATTTTTCTTGAAAGCAGAAGTGTTTTAGGGGCTAAATTTTCTAGTGCTTATAAAACATCCACAGGGGCATCCAAATATGTCAAAATTGTAAAGAATCACGATCAAACCATTTCCCAAAATTTTGTATTACCTTTAATACAATAGATATACATGGAAAACTAATATTGCGTACCTCCTTCATATCTCTGAATTTAAGTTCTTCAAGGGCTGGACTTCCAGGGAGTGTCCGACTAAACTTTGCTTTACTGGGAGGAGAAGTATCAGCAAATCCCTCAATCATCAACTGGTTTAATCTGCATTATAAAGAAATAACATCGAAATTTTATTCAAGGCAAGAAAAAAAAAAACCTCTCCTTGGGGAAAAAAGTAGCAAGACACAAATACACATGACATGCCTAGAAGAAAGATCATATGAGCAACAAATTCAAAGGAAAATCATGATGCAAAATCTGACATTAACTCTGATTTAACAATTTTACGATTCTTTGAACATTATGCGAAACATTTTATGAGCCATACAGCATTTAATCATCAGATTTGGATATCATGTCTCTTTGTAAGGAGAAAAAGATGATATTCATCTTTTCTTTGTGATATCCAAACTGGGTTCCAGAAACGTGATGCTGAATGTCATAAATAATATTACTAGCAAGAGAAACAATGGAAAAAGGTGTGCTCTAAACTGGCACTTGTCTATCATCGTGTATGTGATATATGTTTGTAGACGTATTTCGACAATGGCTAGTTTGATGAAGCGTTTACATTCCACTCACATAACCCTTCAACCGTGGTACGTGAGATATCTCTTGCTCGGCTCTGTGGAAAATGTTAACTGTCTATAAAATGAAACCACATTAAATCAAACATGTCCTAATCAGAAAAGTTAATAAAACCCCAAATAAATGTTTGTTATGCCTACTTACGGTCTCTTTCTTGTGTTTCCAACTTTAGGTTTAGGTTGGACAAGGGTGATCAGAAAATGGATGAGTCTGTTGACTATCTTCTGCTGTTTGTCATGCTTCTGACGTAGACCAACCACCTCTCGCCACAGCGCTGTGTTTTCTCTGAGGAAACATTGAAATACACAGAGAGCCCTCAACTTCACATTCTTTTATCTACTGCACATCTACTGATTATAAATAGAATGATTCCTTGGTTTGTGACTACAGTTGTCCATTAGTTCATTTATATTGCTATCCATTCAGCCTGCAGACTCAACTTTTGATTTTCAAGAAACAATGTTGCTGTAACTCCCAAGTATTAAGATTGGCTGCTGATCATAAAGACTACCTGTATCTCATTATAGGGAGAAAGAGCAAAAGAAACCTTTCCCATGAAGCTAACTAACACTGGTTTGACAAGTTTTTTTTTCTTCTCCATTCAGTTCTATTCTCCATGATCTTTGGGAGTCCTTTTCTAACTGATCTATCTAAGTCACTGCTCGACGACCTCTGGCATGTTTGCCGTAAGTTACAAAAAGAGAATTCAATCTATTAGTAAGCATTCAGTCATATCACCTGTTTGGAGCCAATGGGGCATTAAGTCATACACATTTATTCAGAGTTAACACCCTTCTGCCTATAATCTTTTTATCATTTTAGAATAAACCTGTCAATCAATTTGGCATGTCTGAAGACAGAATAAATACTTCTTTTCATATTTGGCAGGTTACTTATTCATTCGTTCTTCCTTCATTCAATCACTCAGTCAGTCGGTAGACTAGGTAAGTTATTCTGTGAGACAATCATTAATTCATTTTAGAATGTATTTGGTAATTCAATAATTGAAATAATAAATTTGCTAATGCAAACAAATATATATAGTTTCTTACTCTTTGATTGTTTCCAGTTTTGCTGTAATATCATTCTGCTTGCCCTTGACTTCTCTTACTTCATTAAGAATCTTGCCCACATCATTGGTTTTTACTTTGGAGTCATCTTTACCAGACACCTTCCAAGAAGACAATGGAAAAATAGATGCAAAGATTAAATGAATTTGTAGTTTAACTACTTTCAAATTATTCCCTCTCTCTCTCTCTTTTTTCCCAAAGTAATATGAACAATGATGAAGGTTTAAACCAGAGATGCCAACTTTTGAAAATCAGAAATAGGGAGGATTTGCTAGGACACCAAATAATGTGCGCGTAGCGCACATCTCGGGCGCGTAGCGCCCGATCCATGCGGCGGGGTCCAGGGCCCGCCTTAGGGCCCTGGAAGCTCTGGGGTTTCTAGATGCTCTCTGGTGCGATCTGAGCCTTATTTTGGAGCATTTTACATGTGTATTTAGTTAAATAATTCCCACTTTTTTTTTAAATAACATACATTGTACAAATTACAAAAAAATATTTAATAGGCACTTTTTTGGAATATACATTTTTTAAAATTGAGGGGACAGTAGAAGATGAATTTTGACGTAGATAATCAATATTCTTCTTACCTTACTTGCTGGCACTAGTGCTGGCAGCTGTAAGTGACAGTTTTGTGGCTTTCTTAGCCCTGTTGATGATTTCTTTGCTGTATTCCCTGTTGAAGCAAGGGGTATTGTGGGCGAGCTTCTCAATCAGCAGCGCTTCCAAGGTTTTAACACTTAAGTTTGGCCGAAATTCGGTGTGGTTTTTTCTCACGATACTGAATGCCCTCTCACATGATGCATTGGAATGCGGAATGACCAAGATTCCCTTCATCACTTTGGTCAAAGTAGGGTACATCTTGGCACCAGTACAGGGATCTGGGAGCTGAGAAATCCGATGCCACTGCTCATCCACTCTTACTGTCTCAGTAGCAATTGAAGCTATGGAGGTGTCTGCCTGGTAGTGGGCAAATTCACTCTCCAGACTGTCAACATCACCGTCACCCAACAGACAGGGGAATTTCTTGACGAAAAACTCCACAGAGTCAAACCCCACTTCTTGGTGTTGCTTGAGATCCAGCACCTGAGCATGCTTTGCTAATTCATCATCTAGAGGCCAGGTTTTGAAGATGTAAGCACAGGCTTTCACATAGTACGAGCGAACAGCACTGAAGAAACCTTTGATGTCTGACTCACTCAGAGTGAAGGTTGACTTCTCTAGGCTTCTCTGTTCTCTTATGTATAGTTTGGCATCCTTCCCAATCATGAGTTCCTCATCATTCTTCTGATGATTTCTGTCAGAGTAAGGTACTTCTAACAGAGCAACTGATGACACTGATGATGGTTTCAAAAACCGGATGAAGATATCCTTCAGTAGTCCATTGAGTTCTCTGTGGAGGAGATGGATACAAGGTTCTTCCCTCTGGAGCAGAAGATTCCCCTTCTCAAAAAGCCTGTTTGCATATCGAAGGAAGAAGCAATAGAGTTTGGTTTGGGGTGACAAGAACATCCTGTTGGCACGTTTTTCTCTGGATTCCTGCAGGGTGTGGGAGGAAGATGCACTGCTAGCTGCAGGCTGATTGCACTTGTGTTTACTGGCAGCAGAAGAGGTCGGAGTACCTTTACGCTTGAGGTGAGAGCTTGAGCTAGGTGCAGCCAAGGAAGGCGTAGGCTTCTGACTTGAGGGTTTTGCTGAGCTTTTATCAAGAGACTTGGCAAAAGCAGAACTTAACTTGGGTCCTCCTTTGCCTGTAGATGAACTTGAAGGGCAGGTGCTGCTACCTGCTCTCACCATTGATTTTGATGCTGTCCCTGTTGTCTGTTTTGAGGCAGAGGCTAACTTAAGGGTAGCGGGAACTCCTGCCCCACGAGAGCTAACTGTAGCTTTAGATCCTGCAGTTCCAGTAGATACAACAACAGCGTTCTTCTTCCTCAATGTTATGGCTTTCACTGGTTTCATTTTTCTTTGCACTTCTTCTTTGAAGAAGAGGCGAAGTGGCTCCCACTGTTCTATCAGCCTGTCTAGGCACTGGCCAAGTGACAACCATCTTGTTGCGCCATGCTTCAGTATCTTATGTGTAGGGGCATCACAGAGTTCTTGCAGTGCTTTCACTCCTTTGATACGTTTACTACTTTTGTCCAAGTAGTAATAGATATCAACCAGAAAGTCATCCAATGCAACTGGCAAGGCCTGAGCTGCCTTCTTGGCTGTATTATGGATCATATGGCATGGACATCCCATGATGTAGCACTCTGGATTTTCTTTGTGGATATAAGCAACAACTCCTTTGTGTTTGCCCAACATGACAGAAGCGTTATCAGCACAAAAGGACACACAATTTCCCCATGGAATTTTCCTGTCATTAAGCTCACTATGAAGCAGTTTGTAGATGTTTACTCCTGTGGAATCTTGTTTGCATGCGGGCAAACTTAGCAAACCTTGCTTCACAACCCCGGCGCTGTCATCATAGTACGTAATCAAGACAGGATAAAGCTGAGAATCACCACCATCATTACTACCATCTGTAGCTAAGCTGAATGGAAATGATCTAGCAATATCGGCAATAGCTGAAGCAGTCACATTCGATAACTCACCAATTATTGCTGAAGTTTTTGTTCTTCCACAACCATACTTAGAAGCCACTTTCGAGTCTGGAAACATCTTCCGAAATAGAGGGCCAGCGTGGTCTGCGACAGCTATTGGCAAGTTATGTTCCACTATAAATCCAGTAAAGAAAAGCTCGGCTCTGGTAACATCCTCTTCCTCGCTCGTCCCTTGCTTGGTGAAATAAGTCATAAGGGTACTCTTGCCCGAAGATCTCGCCTTCGCGATGTCTGTGTGCCGTTTGATCCCAACGTGCTTCCGAATATCATCACGACCGCCGTGCTCAACTGAAATGTCAACGCTGCATATCGTACAAAATGCATGATGAATTCCTCTTTCAGACTTCCGAATACACGGGAACTGAAGACTGTATTCGGCCTTATACTTTTGAGACCATTTTTTGGTCTTCTTTTGCTGTTTTTCCGCCATTCCGTGTCAATTTCAAAAAATTGGTTACGCCGAAATCGTCCTTCGATGTTCCACTGCGCGACTCCACAATCTTCAACTCCAGCGGCCACTCACACAGCGCTCGGCCGGGACCGCCGGGCTGGTCCGCGGTGAAATCCCGTTCGGCGCATTGTATGCAGCTGCAAAGCATGCACGCTACTGAGCCAATCTTTCGCTGCTTCTTTTTTTTGTTGCTTTTACGTAGAATTCGGTAGCAGCGAACATAGTTGAATTACTACATGCTAAAGTTAGCAGACGATATTTCTCATTCAATTCGAAGATAAATATACTGATCAGTGCAAAAATATCATAATATCGGGAGGATAAGGATGGAGATCGTAAGGTCGGGAGTTGGGGTGAAAAATCGGGAGCCTCCCGATGAAATCGGGAGGGTTGGCATCTCTGTTAAACCCTCATTTACATAACCCATGGTTTAAAATCAGCGCAAATTAAGCGTACATTACCTTGCGCACGTCTCATATTCTACCTCCGACTCTGTCGCATTTAATTTGCGCTAATTCTAAACCATGGGTTATGTAAATTAGGGTTTAAACCACCTTTGTGAATTTGGGCCTACATATTTTATATGCTGTACCTGGCGTAAGGATCATCAAAATGGTATTGTTCGAGAAAACATATGGAATTTTGAAATTATGTTTATTTTTCCAGGAAATTTACAATTCTAAGGGCAGAGCATGTTTCTCACTGAGCATAGGCTACTCATCGTTAACTTCATGCGCATCAATAGACCAGTTCACGGTAGCACATTACTGCAATGACCCCGAATATCCACAGATCTTCAAAACATGAAGAGGTCCCACTTTGTACATTTTGAAATAATTACTCCAACAGCGATGGAGGTGCTACATAAACAGCCTTTGTTTCCCCTTTTCAAAGAATACTTCCACCTGTGTATAATGGAGTGCATAAATGAATAATGATTACATAACTTTCTTGAGCACGTTTCCAGTATTTCGTCTCCGTGTATTTCACAATTTGTTCTGCAATGACCTTTATCTGCTCATGCTCAGACTGCAACCGTGAACTGGCTTATTGTAGGTGCAAGTAGTGAGTTTGACTAATCAGAGGCCATGAGTCTTGATATGCATTACATCATGAATTATTGACAGCATCATTTCATTCACTTCTTGTATGTATTGTTGCATAATGTATATAAACAATTCAAATTTATATTACTATTCATGGATAATAAAATCTTGATGTCATATTGTCATATTCTATCATGCAGATACAAATGGAATTGACTAGTTAAAAATGCATGGAACATCAAAAGTGTTAACTGTATTACCTTTCTCTTGATCTTTTCAAGATGTTTAATTTCTCCTTTCAAGAAGTGAGGATGTTGGAATTCAATGTCAGTTCGTTCTGTTTTCAGAGCCCCATCATCCAAGTGTGCTTTCTTTCTGAAACCATCTGTATTAATAACAAGATGAAGACATAAAGGGGAGTAAAACAGGAACATAAAAGGGAGTAAAACAGGAATATTTTCAGGCTTTCAGGAGTTTAAGTGAAGTCACTTTAGATGTCACTTAGATATGGGATGAGTCAAAACTAAAATAATTTTACTTTTATATTCAATATATATACAACAGAGCTACGATTCTCAAGCCACATGGAGACAGGAGAATCAAGAGGAGGACCTGTTAGGGTTCTACGGAGGGTTGGAAGGTTTGGAAGGCCTTCTTTTACAATCCACCACTTCATGGTCTACTTACACATGTTGAGTTGACGTATGAAACTCGCCATGTTGTTGTGCTTGAAGTACTGAGGGAGAAGAAGATGAGCAAAGGCAACCTGATCTTGGACAATGAAACTGTTTCCTTCCTGTCATTAAAAAGAGTCAAAAGAAAAGGAGGAAAGATTTGATGAGCTTTATATGATCAGGAACAGACCTGTTGAATGGCCCTCTACAACTAATTACTAAGTCTTTAGTCTATACTAAGGCCAAATAAAAAAAAACATGTTTAGCGTCCTGCTTTTTTGAAAAATAGGAAGGAAGCGCCCCCTTTTTTTTTTTTTCTTCTTCAAAATGGCTACTCGGTACATTTTCCCTGACAGTCGGGCTATTTTTCAAGATGGCCACCGATATTTTTTATTTAAAAAAAAATCAGAAATAGATCCATTTTAGCAGTGTTTTTCATGTTTTTTTTCTTTCAAAACAAAATAAATAGGAGGCGGCCCCCAAAAAGAAAGCAGGCAGGGACGCTAAACATGTATATTTGTTATTATTATTATTATTATTAAAGGGGGTGGATGGGTAAGGCGACTAAGCTGGAAAAGGATGAGAGGTGTCGTATCAACTTTTTCTAATGCTTCCCCTCCTCCCTTGTTTCTCTCTGTCACGCATGCTCGATCTCTCTCTCTCTCCTTCTTTCTATCTCTCTCCCTCTCTCTTTCACTTTCTCTTCTTATCTTTCTCTTTCTCTCCATCTCTCTCACTTTCTCTCCTTCTCTCTCGCCCTTCCCCCTCTCTCTCCCTGCCACTTTACAAATATTTTTTTAATATATGACTGGGGTTTACTGCTGGGCATCATTTATACCAAAAGCTTTAGTCTCGGATATCGACAGTTGTTCCAATGAGACTCAGTAGTGAGGGGAGGTAGGCCTAATGCTGGGTTGGTTCAGTCGGACCGAGATGTATTTCTCGGATCTTAGATTGCTGTCCTCCAATAGATTCAGAATTTTGGAATTGGAATTTGTTAACCATTGATTGAGATGAATGAGATTTATGAGACACGTTTTTTCCACTCCAAATAGAAATTCCCCATCAACATAATGATGATCAATACTAGGCAAATTCATGCAAAAAAATATATTAAAAAAACTGACTTGAAAACACATCATACAATTAGTCTGAACCGAGTCAGGAGCAAATTTGAAGAAATTATATTTTTAAATGTTGTAAAACCAAAGATATAAGAAGAAAACTGACCAAGTATCTGTACTAAAAATCGTACATGTAAAATTGGTCGTATACATTCGACAGCTGAAAATGACGCGCACGGTTGCATTACGTGCGTTCTCGAATCCAAAATCATACCTCGCACACACACTCTCGCCATACCGCGAATGGTCCGTCGTGGGGAGCTAGCCGGCTGAGAGTTTGCAGCGATACCAACGCAGCCGTGGAGCTCCGCAGAGCGCCATTTTAGCGGGACTCGGAAAGGTTCGCGGTGGGTAGGCAGCGGCCTAGCTTTTTGCCCAAACAACGCTAGATCGGCTGCTGGCAAAATGAAAATAACTACGATCGAGAACATCGTCGGTTTCTTAACTTTTCAGTGAGATAATTCTGAATTCTAATTGAGACTATATAATAAATTAAATCGACAAAGAAACCTCAGTAGAACTCTTATAACTATACAAAAGCTTGTTTATTTCTTCATTTGACATTTTGTTTTCGACCATTTTTTCGTGCGCGAGTCAATGGAAACTATGTATTACCAAACGTAACAAATTTGTTGCAAAAAAAAATTTCAAGGGTGATTTTGAAGCAGTGTAGAATATTGGCGCTGCAATGCGCAGAAATATACTTGAAAGAAACTTAATAAATCATACCTTAATTTTCAGAAAATCGTATTTGTATTAGTGTACCTAGATGTGACTTGTTTATAACTCAGATTTTATGAAGATTTGTTGGGAAAAAATATTTTTTCCGTTTGGTGGTCATTTCTATAGGCTAATATTTCAAAAGTTGCATCAGTAATGGGCCCGATGTTTCTCTTATCGTACTCGCATGTTATTTCTACATAGATTAAACATAGGATGGTTAAACTTAAGGGTAAGACCAGATAACATTATAAAAAAGATATATCCTTCCACTCTCCCATATCCAAGTTTTGGGCTGATTATTGCCGACCCACAGCAGCAAGGCCATTCAGATTTTCGTACGAGCGCGAAGCGCCCTCTACTAGTGCCCCATGAATGTGCCTACCTAGGGCTAGGCATCATCATGACTAGATTACATGTCGCTTAACTAGATTGAACTACATGTGATATTAATATCATATTTCATTTTTGCACCTAGCCCCCTCCTCTATCATGCCATCCCGCCCGTTCACGGGCCAATACCACTGCATTGGCGCTAGCCCCCTAAAATTTCTTAAAGGTTTGTTGTTCACTCACATCGCTCCAATGGATCAATTCGTCAGTGCCTTCGTCATCAACTAACAGCCATAACTTCGAAAGAAAAGCCGGGCATGATGGTTGAGGCATGCTGCCTTGAGCCAACCCTGTGAGGCCAGTTTCATCAGAAGACATGATGAGAGATAAATCCTTCTAAAGCTGCGCTGATGACGAAAAGTGTGTTTAATTGAGACAACTTCAACGTAAAATAGCCTGCTCATTTATAGATTGTCGGCCATCTTCACCATACAGTCGACGTACACGCACGTGCACACGCGCGTAGTGCCTAAGTTTTTGGTTTTGCCATGCATGGCCATGGCATAAAATACGTGTAGGGACAATACAGCCAGCCTCGCACGCGCGGAATTGCGCAATGGAGAAAGGGAATTTCCAATTTCACAAGATGAGGGCCGACCTCTCGGCTAGGACTGGAAACAATAACAGTGACCGTGAGGTGAGACACTATCTCACCTCCCTGATTAATATGATTATACATAGAAGAATCTCCGATAAAATTAGAGAAGAAGACGAGAAGAGCTAAAGAAGAACCATAAGTAAAGAAGAAAACTAATGAAGATAAGAAGAAGAAGAACAACAAGTCAACAGCAATCACAAGAAGAAAATGCAAGAATTAGAAGGAGAAAGTAGATCAGAAGATCGGAGAAGAAGAAGAAGACGAAGAAGAATTAAGACGACGAAGAAGACGAAGAAGGACTTGGAGGAGGAGGAAGAGGATCGTGAGGGGGGGGGGGGGGGGAGGATAAGACAAACCAAAAGAAGATCATACCAAAAGAAGAAAAGAATGAGCCTTTTTTTAGTACACAATAATATTGAATGAATGCAGGAAACACAAACACAAACAACTTAGGGGCCCGCCCTCCTGGAGCAAGTTCCGGAAGGGTAATTGGTACTAATACCGCGCTACTATAACAATGACATGCATACCAACAATTCCCGATGTATAAGGTTGTTCTTTTCAAGAAGGTAGCATGCTTGCGGGTGCCGCGTCAGTCTATAGATTTTGATGGTGTGGGCATATCATAGGGAAAACAAGCAGGCAAGCCCCCAAGTAAATAAATAAATAGATAAATAAATGAACGAATGAAAAAATAAATAGCAATATGCTTATTATCCTTCGTTCTTTCGTATTTGCTAACTTCTGTTTCAAAAGAACAGTCATACAGGAAGGCTGGTTGAAAAAAGTAATCCAATTATACTAAATTAATGCAAAGTGGAAGGTCCCACTCTGCAAATTAAAATAACCGCAAGTAAAGTGGAGAAGATGCTCCATGAAAATAATTTAATTTAACCCTTGATTTATATTTACACAAAATTAATTAATCATTAATCTGCAGTCATTATTTCATTTCATTTGTTTGATGAATGGTGTTGTGTGATGTTCATCGCAGACCTCCAAACCCGGGTTAAACCCATCGAACTCAAACCAAATAGCGCCAGCTTTGGTAGAATCCTTCTTTCATGGGCATGCCCTTGCTATTCATGACGTCATACGTATATCAAGATGTACAATCATACTCACACGGTATACGGTTTTGCAGTAGTATTGTACACAGCCCGCTAGCTAGCTAGCTACACAGTACGTTGGGCTACTCGTACACCGTCAGATCTATTCGAGTCATGCATCTAACCAAGTCGGAAGCAGAAACAAAATAAAGCTCTCCAATTTGAACAACAGAGTATTATATAGAGAAGCACTAGAGAATAACCTGCAATTTTATTTTCTTGTAGTATTATCTCTACTAGATCTAAGTACTATTTCTTGTGATTGTTGTCAACCCGTCATCGTCAGCGACGGAGGCCTTTTCCCTTGACTTGTCTTCATAATCAGCTCTGCTTACCGCGACGGTCGAGTCCAACGCTTTTGGGTTAGCTTTAGAGATCTACATTTTCCAAGTTCCCAAAATGAGTGGGTTCCTATTTGGAAAGAAGAAGAAGGAGGTAACTGTTTCACCAGCAGAAGCTATCCAGAAACTTAGATCAACGGAAGAAATGCTCATGAAAAAACAAGAGTTTTTAGAAGGAAAGGTGACGAAGGAACTTGTCATTGCAAAGCAGAATGGAACGAAAAATAAGAGAGGTAAAAGTTAGGGTCTAAGTAAATGTCATTGACTTGTCATTTGAATGAAAGGTGATTGATGTCAATCCTGGTAGATCTATACTACCGGTATTGCCTTATGGATTAGAAAGTCAAATGTAAAATAGGCTTTCTCATGAAATAGCCTGGTCATCGAGTGTAAACAGACTTGCATGAAAAAGTCTAGACCGAATTTTCCGTCTCTTTCGTTCGTTAGCCTCTTATTGGGGTAGGGTCGGCTCTCTCTCTTTAGAGACGGAAACCGTCTATACACATTCCCGTGATAACGCCACGGCCATTTCAGGTCGTAGGGTTATGCCCCCAAAATCCCCCAAAATGTAATTTTACCTCGAGCATGTTATATTGTAAGAATCCATGTTGAAAAAGATTTTCAAAATGGATTTCGATTTTGACCCATAATTTCCTAAAAAGGGACTATTAAACTGATTATTTCAGTCAAGTTGGTAAGTGGAACTGATTTATTATAGCCTAGGCCTAATTTACAATATAACATGCTCGAGGTAAAATGACATTTTGGGGGATTTTGGGGGCATAACCCTACGACCTGAAATGGCCGTGGCGTTATCACGGGAATGTGTATAGACGGTTTCCGTCTCTAAAGAGAGAGCCGACCCTACCCCAATAAGAGGCTAACGAACGAAAGAGACAGAAAATTCGGTCTAGAAAAAGTCTAGATCTAGGCCTAGATCTATGCCTGGGGAGGCGAAATCCCCCATACTCATAGTCATACTGGCCATAGGAATGATAGGATTACACAAAATGAACCGCTACATACAAAGTGAATGAGCAGTGGGTTATTTCACAAGAATGCCATCAAATGACATAAGTTTAAAAACAGTGTGTAATAAGTGTTAGGAATTGTTTTTTCTTGGATTGCAAATATTTGATGAACAGGTGCTACTAGGAGTAGGAGTAGGATATCTACATGTAGTTGAGTCTTGAATAAGTATATATTGTTCTGTGTTCCTGCATCGTTTCCCATCGTTTGTCCTATTTCATTAAAAAAAATCTGATATTTCTGCTTTATTTAAAAACCCTGTTAATAAGGGAGGGGTGTGTTCATATCCAGACTATTTGGCACAATACAGAGAAAATATTAGTGACAAGTGTTCATGTCAGTGATGAAAATGGGGTAGTGATGATTATTGTGATTCTATTCATAGCAGTCAGATTCAGGCTTAATACATCCTATCTATCAAACTGAATTGGCCTGCTAATTGTTTCCGATGTTTCTGTCTCATACAGTTGCAATCCAAGCGCTGAAAAGGAAGAAGAAGTATGAGAAGCAGCTGGCCCAAGTTGATGGTACCTTGACTACGATAGAAGCACAGAGGGAAGCGCTGGAGAATGCTAATACCAATGCAGAGGTCCTCAAAAATATGAAATATGCAAGCTCAGCCTTAAAAACAGCACATAAAGAAATGTAAGTTTGAATGTAAATAGAGTAGATCTAGTCCTATCAATCTTTGAATGAATATTTTTTTAGGCTTCAATGGATACATGAAATCCCAACTCCTAAATCTGTTTGAGCTTAATTGTTATCAAGCTCGATTACAAAATCCCATAACAGTTTATGAGATTTTGTTATCGAGCTTTGATTGTTTAAATGGATTCTTTTCAGTATTACAAAAGGACAAAATGTGTGTAAATGTTTTCCTACACAATATCCATGTCAAATATATAATACTACTACTACTTCTACACATTTACTACTTTTACCACTAATATTAATCATCACTATCATTATAACTTCAAGACTTTCTAAATGAAAAGATCAAATGACTATCTTCTTTCCCCCTCTCCACATTTGTTTTTATTATCTAGGGGTGTTGAAGATGTGGATGATTTGATGGCAGATGTGCATGAACAAATGGAACTAGCCACAGAAATTTCTGATGCCATCTCAAATCCAATAGGCTTTGGAGCAGATGACATTGATGAGGTAAGCACACAGTTTTGTGTAATGCAGGGTTCTAATTATGGTGTAAATAATAGTTGAAAGCCAGTCCACATAGACATCAGACCAGTAAGCAACAACTGTTACTAGTGATGGCCGTAAAACAGATTCTAACCGACATGACAACGTAAGAAATGGTTCTGTCTGCATCCTTACTTTTGAAATACAATAATTGTCGCCAGTTTGTAACAGTTTTTTTTACAAGACTCTTTGGGGAATAAATCATTCTTTTATGAATTTCTTAAATGTCAGATTGCCAAACTGTACTTAACAAGTGTTCAGTGGATTGCATAAAATTTCTGAATCCCAAAGCAGATGTCAGTAGTAACAATGTCAGATTATCATCATAAAAGTGTTTTACTTTGTATTGTTTGAAGACAGATTTATTTACAATTACATTTAGTCATGCATCCTTAATAGTCATTGTTCCATCTATAGAAAGAAAGTAGACCATAGACTTTTATATTTGTTTTCTTTGTGGGTTTTTGTTTTCTAGTTATTTTTTCTCTTCTTATCTGCAAAGTCATGTTTTGTTCAGTAATCAGGAAATGATGGATATGATTACTAGTGACCTTGCAGATTCATTTCAGATAATCTGTATGCATGACTTGTACATGTCAATACACTGCATACATGTATGATTGTATGGTGATGATGATGATGATGAAGTTTTAAGTTTACCTTGTTTCTGTTATTGTTTAGATAATTATTGATCCGTGTATTTTTTTAAATCTTAGTTATTTAGCAGAGTATTTTCAAGAGGAAAAACAAAAAATCTTCTTTACATTATTTTAATGTTCTTTGGCAGAAACTGAGTATAGAAAAGTATTCTCATTCGGACCAATATGATATTGCACTTATCTGTGATTGAAAAGCGCCAACAATATGTATGATGCACTCATATAGGATTACATATTCTAAAAACATTTACAGAATAATTGATTTGAAGTAGAAAATAATAATGAGTTATTCACAGACAATTAGATATTTTTATTTTTCATCAATGTCCTCAAAAGACTACCTCTTGATTTTAATATGACAAATATATTGAATGATTTTATCAAACAATATTTCCTTTTAATTTGCAAGATTTCCTAATGTGTTAAGAATTGTGCATATCTTTACATAATTATACATGTGTATATTTTTTATCAATTATGATTTACCATTCTAATACTTTACGGTAGTTGATTTGGTGATTGTTATTTATGTGTATGGTTGAAATAATGCCTAAAACTAATGAGTTTATATTTTCTGATTGTTTAATTTTAGGATGAGTTGAATGCAGAACTTGAAGAATTAGAACAGGAAGAATTTGATGAGAAGATGCTCGATGTTGACATAGAATTACCACAAGTACCAAGTGCAGCATTACCAGCCACAAAAAGTAAGTTCATGAATCATAATCATGAAATCGTGGGTAATGTTAGGTCTGAGTCGTTTTCGGTTAGTAAACCGGGGCCTGACCTTGACCATCGGAGCCTGAATTTGATATCTCTCACCTGGTGCACTCATCTTTACATGTGAAACAACAATATAGAATTTGCACTCACTTTCTACATACCTTAACTTGGCTTTTGCCGGTTAGAAATATGGCTTCAATTTTGTTTTCTTCATAACTTACTTTTAAAACAAGTGAAATTCCATGCCACCGTTTATTCTTGTATGAGAGATATTAGTATTCTTTCATTTAGGGCTTCTATTGTCGGAGTCCTGTTTTTTTAAGTCCATTTTGGCCTTTTTTGGCCCGATACTGTAGATAGATAGTCTGAAATGAAAGAATACTAATATCTACTAATGTTGGAGAATGAAATGGGGCATGACATTTGACCTGGTGTAAAAAAAGAAGAATATCAAAGCCAATTTTAAGTTGTGTACTAATTAAAGTTTACCCCCCCCCCCCCCCTCTCTATATACCCTATGCCAATATCCACTGTTCTAACCAAGCCATGTGTGCTCCTTCTGGCTCAACATTCCCAAGTCCCTATGCAGTTTATTCATTCACCTGTCCCTATAGAGTGGTCTAGTGTAATGTCATCAAAACACTATTTTGAGATTTTCCAAATTTGAACTTCATTTTCTGAAAAGGGATACAAAAAATAATGTCCCAATGTTGAAAACCAATTGAATATGTTAAGTATTGGTTGAGATATGACCATTCAAATAAATAGGTTACAATGAGAAATCACTGTTATTCTGCTCAGGTCGTATGAACTTATGAACTAGAGCAAAATAACAGTGATTTCCTATTAAACTCTATTTATTTGGATGGTCATATCTCGCCAATACTTTGAATATTATATTGGTTTTTGACATTTGGACATTATTTTTTATGCTCTTTTCGGAAAATAAAGTTCAAATTGAGAAATTCTACAAATAGATTTTTATGATGTCACAGCTTCGGTACTCTGTGTTCCCATATCTCTTTCTGGTTCTATACATTCTCCTGTCCCTACAGGTATGTTGCCTGGAATCATTGTTCCCCTCTTTTGTTCTCCTCTAGTGATCCGATACATGCTCCTAAGATAGTTGTCCTGTGTCTCCCCTAGTGATCCGATACATGCTCCTAAGATAGTTGTCCTGTGTCTCCCCTAGTGATCCGATACATGCTCCTAAGATAGTTGTCCTGTGTCTCCCCTAGTGATGCGATACATGCTCCTAAGATAGTTGTCCTGTGTCTCCCCTAGTGATCCGATACATGCTCCTAAGATATTTGTCCTGTGTCTCCTCTAGTGATCCGATACATGCTCCTAAGATAGTTGTCCTGTGTCTCCCCTAGTGATCCGATACATGCTCCTAAGATAGTTGTCCTGTGTCTCCCCTAGTGATCCGATACATGCTCCTAAGATAGTTGTCCTGTGTCTCCCCTAGTGATCCGATACATGCTCCTAAGATAGTTGTCCTGTGTCTCCCCTAGTGATCCGATACATGCTCCTAAGATAGTTGTCCTGTGTCTCCCCTAGTGATCCGATACATGCTCCTAAGATAGTTGTCCTGTGTCTCCCCTAGTGATCCGATACATGCTTCTAAGATAGTTGTCCTGTGTCTCCCCTAGTGATCCGATACATGCTCCTAAGATATTTGTCCTGTGTCTCCTCTAGTGATCCGATACATGCTCCTAAGATAGTTGTCCTGTGTCTCCCCTAGTGATCCGATACATGCTCCTAAGATAGTTGTCCTGTGTCTCCCCTAGTGATCCGATACATGCTCCTAAGATAGTTGTCCTGTGTCTCCCCTAGTGATCCGATACATGCTCCTAAGATAGTTGTCCTGTGTCTCCCCTAGTGATGCGATACATGCTCCTAAGATAGTTGTCCTGTGTCTCCCCTAGTGATCCGATACATGCTCCTAAGATATTTGTCCTGTGTCTCCTCTAGTGATCCGATACATGCTCCTAAGATAGTTGTCCTGTGTCTCCCCTAGTGATCCGATACATGCTCCTAAGATAGTTGTCCTGTGTCTCCCCTAGTGATCCGATACATGCTCCTAAGATAGTTGTCCTGTGTCTCCCCTAGTGATCCGATACATGCTCCTAAGATAGTTGTCCTGTGTCTCCCCTAGTGATCCGATACATGCTCCTAAGATAGTTGTCCTGTGTCTCCCCTAGTGATCCGATACATGCTCCTAAGATAGTTGTCCTGTGTCTCCCCTAGTGATCCGATACATGCTTCTAAGATAGTTGTCCTGTGTCTCCCCTAGTGATCCGATACATGCTCCTAAGATATTTGTCCTGTGTCTCCTCTAGTGATCCGATACATGCTCCTAAGATAGTTGTCCTGTGTCTCCCCTAGTGATCCGATACATGCTCCTAAGATAGTTGTCCTGTGTCTCCCCTAGTGATCCGATACATGCTCCTAAGATAGTTGTCCTGTGTCTCCCCTAGTGATCCGATACATGCTCCTAAGATAGTTGTCCTGTGTCTCCCCTAGTGATCCGATACATGCTCCTAAGATAGTTGTCCTGTGTCTCCCCTAGTGATCCGATACATGCTCCTAAGATAGTTGTCCTGTGTCTCCCCTAGTGATACGATACATGCTCCTAAGATATTTGTCCTGTGTCTCCTCTAGTGATCCGATACATGCTCCTAAGATAGTTGTCCTGTGTCTCCCCTAGTGATCCGATACATGCTCCTAAGATAGTTGTCCTGTGTCTCCCCTAGTGATCCGATACATGCTCCTAAGATAGTTGTCCTGTGTCTCCCCTAGTGATCCGATACATGCTCCTAAGATAGTTGTCCTGTGTCTCCCCTAGTGATCCGATACATGCTCCTAAGATAGTTGTCCTGTGTCTCCCCTAGTGATCCGATACATGCTCCTAAGATAGTTGTCCTGTGTCTCCCCTAGTGATCCGATACATGCTTCTAAGATAGTTGTCCTGTGTCTCCCCTAGTGATCCGATACATGCTCCTAAGATATTTGTCCTGTGTCTCCCCTAGTGATGCGATACATGCTCCTAAGATAGTTGTCCTGTGTCTCCCCTAGTGATCCGATACATGCTCCTAAGATATTTGTCCTGTGTCTCCTCTAGTGATCCGATACATGCTCCTAAGATAGTTGTCCTGTGTCTCCCCTAGTGATCCGATACATGCTCCTAAGATAGTTGTCCTGTGTCTCCCCTAGTGATCCGATACATGCTCCTAAGATAGTTGTCCTGTGTCTCCCCTAGTGATCCGATACATGCTCCTAAGATAGTTGTCCTGTGTCTCCCCTAGTGATCCGATACATGCTCCTAAGATAGTTGTCCTGTGTCTCCCCTAGTGATCCGATACATGCTCCTAAGATAGTTGTCCTGTGTCTCCCCTAGTGATCCGATACATGCTTCTAAGATAGTTGTCCTGTGTCTCCCCTAGTGATCCGATACATGCTCCTAAGATATTTGTCCTGTGTCTCCTCTAGTGATCCGATACATGCTCCTAAGATAGTTGTCCTGTGTCTCCCCTAGTGATCCGATACATGCTCCTAAGATAGTTGTCCTGTGTCTCCCCTAGTGATCCGATACATGCTCCTAAGATAGTTGTCCTGTGTCTCCCCTAGTGATCCGATACATGCTCCTAAGATAGTTGTCCTGTGTCTCCCCTAGTGATCCGATACATGCTCCTAAGATAGTTGTCCTGTGTCTCCCCTAGTGATCCGATACATGCTCCTAAGATAGTTGTCCTGTGTCTCCCCTAGTGATACGATACATGCTCCTAAGATATTTGTCCTGTGTCTCCCCTATTGATCCGATACATGCTCCTAAGATAGTTGTCCTGTGTCTCCCCTATTGATCCGATACATGCTCCTAAGATAGTTGTCCTGTGTCTCCCCTATTGATCCGATACATGCTCCTAAGATATTTGTTCTGGACCTTATTTCGTCAGAGTTAATGAGTGAGGGTTAGGGTTTGGAAACGGTATGCTAGATCCAAGGTTATAGTTAAGAATTTGGTTAGTGTTACAAATTGGCCGTGGAACACTCTTCATCAGAGGACTAGAACCCTTCCT
Source organism: Strongylocentrotus droebachiensis (assembly GCA_035222895.1). Classification (NCBI taxonomy): domain Eukaryota; kingdom Metazoa; phylum Echinodermata; class Echinoidea; order Camarodonta; family Strongylocentrotidae; genus Strongylocentrotus; species Strongylocentrotus droebachiensis. The sequence goes on from JAVYIG010013699.1 coordinate 27,820, forward strand.
CCTCCCCTCCCCCACTCCATAGACTCGTGTTCTCCTATCCCAAGATTCCCAACCTGATACAAAAAAATGTCTTGTGTTTTCTTATAAATCAAATTTTTTAATTTTTGTTGTTGTAAACCTAGTGGGGTAAGGTATCTGAGTTCATAAGTAGGTTTTGTCATTTAGATTGCATATGCAGTGTAAACCTGTTTTATTTCAATCCTAACAATCCATCTTTATCTTTATTTAATTGCAGAGAAAGTTGCACAGGATGAGGATGATGACATGAGAGAACTTGAACAGTGGGCCATGTAGAACCAACCATCCAGCGCTTCTCTCTCTCTTACCAACTCCATCTAAGCTAAAGGCCCATTCTGCTTTCTCTACAGGGGATCAATCAACATTCAAAGAATATTTTGTATATCATATACATATGTGGAGGTGTTGTGGTACTTCATCTCAAGGCCTGCACTTCTTAGTGTGCATATTTGTATGGATAGGTTCATGGTCTAGTCTAAGTAACATAATTTCTCTTTACAGAAGTTACATGTGAATTAGCTAATACTTTGGACTATAGACTGTAGTATACAGACAAGGAACCCCACACACACAGAGAGAGCAAAATATTTGTTGTTGGTTGGTCCCCTTTATATTTTTTATTCTATCAGTAACGATGGTCACTGTGATTTCTGATGTTAAAAGATCAATTCCATACAGCAGAGAGGAACATTGTAAACATTGCACCTAAGTACAGATTGCTCGCTTGAGGGATATGAAGTGTCTGCAATGAGAAGCTGCAATGCTATTGCGTAGTTGTGTAGTGAATAGGCCAAGGTTTTCCTAAGGTGTATCTTTCTAATATTATGTACAGATGTCCCGACCCCCCCTACTGTTATTTAGGGTACGCATATGCATGTTCCCTCCTTTTGAAAACACCCCCTAAGTCCGGTGTGTAAAGTCAATACGGGCCGGATTTTTGTGTACTACGAGCCGGACTTTGGTGCGTGAAAAGTACCCCTTTACCGGACATTTTGGTAACACGCATGGTATCCCTCCGTTCACGGAGTGGGGGGGGGGGGGGGGGCGGGACAGATGTATTTTATCACACATGAATCTTTACTAATAGATCATACATTCTGCATGTAATTTATGAAAAATAATATTTTTTAGATAAGGGAGATGTATTTGTTGCTACCATTGTTTCATGAAAGCATTGCGGAAACATGCATCTGGAGTTGTGCTACTCCTGATAAACTTTCAATTTCTTCATAGGCCACATTAAAAAGTGAAGTTTCTTTTACTCTCACTATCTCTCTCTTTTTAAGAGTATAACAAATCCAATATGTAATGACTGGATTTGTAAAATGGTAATGTGATGAAGTACTAGTAACACAATGTTTACAAACAAGGATTTCTTCTGTAGATTTTAAAAGTCAGGAGGAGAAATTGGATTGGGGTACATTGATATTTATTTCCCCCTTCCCTACAAAGTCACCTTCGTGTGTAACATGTGTTACATATCGACCGACAAATTAAGAATTTTGCTAGTGATATTATATTCACTGAGGTAGCGGGCCAAGCTTGAAATATAATGGCATGATGGAATAGAATGTGCAGAAATGTAAGCCCCCTAAAATCATTAAAAAGAGGGTTTAGAAACTGTAATGACAGTTAAATTTTTTTTAAAACTAATTATATATCAAACTTCTTGGACATCTAATGAAACATGTGTTATAGAGTTATTAAACACATGTTACTATGGCATGTCTGCGAACTTTGACCTATGATGTTTTCGATTAACTGGCCCCTGATCTTAAAAATTGGTGTTAGGATGTCTGTACAATTTTTCAAGAACTACTAAGGGAAAAAAAGTTCAGTACATTTTTTATTTATTAACAAGCCTTTTCAAAAGTAGATATTTAACAGCAACAGAAATTGCTGACAGATATTGTTTTATTGTATTGGTGTTTACACACCCACACCCTGTTCTTGCAGCCTCTCTCCATGGGAGCTTCAAATCAGAATTATTTTCCTTTGAACTTTTGGTGCCCCTAAGCTAACCCTAACCTTTTTGGATTTTTACATGAGAATTAGTAGCGTAATGAAGTGGTATGTTTTGGTTTAAGGCATAACATAGGTTAGGTGCAAGTATAGGTGCAAGTTTAGCTGTATGGAAATAACAGTATATACATGTTTATTGGTGGCACTTCACTGTGCACTTGGAGGATGAAGGAATTGTTGACCAGTAGATAGAGGGCAATGTTTTTACGTTCTACACAACCATGAAATGAGATTTTTGTTTTAGATTAAAAAAACCTGAAAAACTGATCAATACACATGTATTGATCAGTTTCAGGTTAGGTGTAAAAATGTGGAACATGTCATAATAAAAATGTGTGTATAATTATGTGTGAAGCTGTTAGTCAAATATTTTAAAAGACATTCACTTTTTTATAAAGTATCAACAGTTGTTTTATATATTTTCTTCTTTTTGTTTCTATTCTTCCAGATTACATTTTGGAAGTAACGTCTGATAACACTTGTCCAAAATACCAATGTATGTACATGTGAGGCATCATCCTGTACTGGTATATGATTGTTAGGAACATATATATTAGATTATAATATAGCAAGAAGCAAGAAGGCAGGTCATATGTGCCATCTTTTAATATTCTTTAGAATTCCTTCAACTCCTGCAGTGCTGGGTCTAACCTGAAGCCGTTAATGGATACTGAATTCAATGATTTGTAGATCAGGATATTCAGTTAATGTAATCCACCTCCAAATCACTTTAATGATATTTATTACTACTTGTGAAACATAACTCCTTCATTCTAATGTACCTGAATTGAGAGAGAGCATCCGAGGACCATGGTCCACGGAGAGGGACATTCATTACCTCTTAATTGACGGCTACTATTTATTCTCTTAGCACCGCAGTCTACTAATTTACTCAGCAGCTAGTGTTTTCACAAACCCTTTAAAGGTCTAATTATAATGATAATAATGGAGAGTGCTCTGATATATAGCCCATAATAATACATTGAATTATCTATGCGCTTTATATTTCTTTAAAACAAGAAGCTTCATGAATTCCTTAAAAAAGTTTTCAAGGCTCTCCCAAAACCCTCCATTCTCATGACCTCCCAAAGTCTGTCAGGAAGAGGGAAAGAAAGCTGCAAAAGTTGATCATGACACAGACATTTAAAAAAAAAAAAAAATCACTCGACATTGTGTATTTTCATAATAGGTATCCGTTATATCTATTTTTCATTTGAAAGATATTCAGTACCTTTCCCTCTCGACTGACATTTGTATATCACAAAATTTGTTTTTGACCTGCGCTTATTCATATAATTTCGTATTTGTATTATTTCATTTGCATAAATTATGTATATGACTTACACTTCTATTACGTTATCTTTGGCACATGTACTATTTAATGATATAGAATAGGAACTTTCAGTTAGTACATTTCCAAATAGCACCATAATATCATATATCTTTCTATAAATTCTGAACTGTCACAACTTAATGTGTGATTAATTGTAAATAAAATGATCTTTATAATGTGAAAGGTTTTAATAGTGCTCATATCTTTTTGATTGAATAGACGCAACAGATTTCCACTATGCTTCTCTCTCTCTCTCTCTCTCTCTCTCCTCACTGATGGGGCATTATACATCACACAGACGAATCAGACATCAGATCAACAATAGACCCCCCCCCCCAAAAAAAATTATTCTTCTTAATAACGCCAAAATTTACTTTTTCTTCCTGAATGGTCATGATTTTACCAGCTATCAGGTGGTTTGGAGTTGGGTTGGGAGTATTACAGTGATAGAATCTCTCTTTTTAATCTTATCTGTCCCCCCCCCCACCCCCTCTCTGCTCTCTTCCTCTGTCTCTCCCCCCCTCCTTTTCTGTGTTTCTTTCCCCATATCTCTACCCTCTATCTAAACCTCCCCCTCTCTTTTTCCCTCTCCCTCTCTCCCCGTCTCTCGCTTTCTCCCTCGCCCTCTCTCTCTTTCTCCCTCGCCCTCTCTCTCTTTCTCCCTCGCCCTCTCTCCCAGTCTCTCTTTCTCCCTCGCTATCTCTCCCCGTCTCTCTTTCTCCCTCGCTATCTCTCCCCGTCTCTCTCCCCGTCTCTCGCTTTCTCCCTCGCCCTCTCTCCCAGTCTCTCTTTCTCCCTCGCCCTCTCTCCCAGTCTCTCTTTCTCCCTCGCCCTTTCTCCCCCGCCCTCTCTCCCCGTCTCTCTCTTTCTCCCTCGACCCTCTCTTCCCGTCTCTCTTTCTCCCTCGCCCTCTCTCCCCGTCTCCTTCTCCCTCGCCCTTTCTCCCTCGCCCTTTCTCCCCCGCCCTCTCTCCCCGTCTCTCTCTTTCTCCCTCGACCCTCTCTTCCCGTCTCTATTTCTCCCTCGCCCTCTCTCCCCGTCTCTTTGTCCCTCGCCCTTTCTCCCTCGCCCTCTCTCCCCGTCTCTCTCTTTCTCCCTCGACCCTCTCTTCCCGTCTCTTTCTCCCTCGCCCTCTCTCCCCGTCTCCTTCTCCCTCGCCCTCTCTCTCGCTGTCTCTCTTTCTCCCTCTCTCCCCGTCTCTCTTTCTCTCTTGCCGTCTCTTTCTCTCCCTCTCTCCCCGTCTCTCTTTCTCCCTCGCTATCTCTTCCCGTCTCTCTCTTTCTCCCTCGCCCTCTCTCCCATCTCTCGGTTTGCTACGATCTTTCTCCCATACATGTATGTAATGTACAGAGCAATTCACTTACATAAAAAAAGTGAACTGTAGTATTCTGATTATTAATAAAGTATTTCTTTTAATAGACTGCTAAAAACAAGAATTCATGCATGAGATATGATTATATAGATTTACCAATCCCTTCTCATACACCCACCTATACAGTATGTATACTCAGGTCTCATTTTGAACTTATGATTATAATATGAAAGACTAGGAAAAAGTAACCAGTTAGTACATTTGATTTGACTACAATGGCGATAGATACATAAAGAAATGTGGAGGCAATTATTACCTTGTCGTAACAAAGATATCTTGTACTGTCCATTCGCATAAAATTCATTGGAGGTTCTAGAACGAGTTAATGTTTTAAATAATGAAAATGTACAGGTAATTAACAATGTGTAAATAAATCAATCGAAGTTGAATATATTCCCTTGTAATCCTGGATATCATGGGTGTCCAAGGTGATCTCCCAACACTAATGAGTGGGTGCTTTCATGCATCAGCTTTCATAGATGTAACCCACACATGACCTCAACTATATGGAAGACATAATGTCTGTTTGGAGCCAGAATTAATCAGCTCATATACTAATACCACAGAGTTAATGCCCTTCTGGCTCGGGACAGACAATACATTTTGTTTTTAATTTTTGAGAAAATTCAATAATATGAATCAGATTCTTTGTAAGTTACATATATGAATAAATAAATCTTCCTCACATTTAATCAGTAGTCAAAAGTCATAACAGAGATTTAAACCCCTTAAAACTTATATAAAATAATATGTTTAATTGATATCTACAAGTTGACCTAACATTGCAGCCATCATGCAGTATATTTATGATGTCATGCACATCATGCAAATAATGTAACAACGTACACATAAAGATGGTTGCATAAAATATCATCACATCGAAGTGTAAATGATCTCATGTAACTATATTACTCTGCTTTGTTAGGCCAAGTGCAAGACTATCATGCATGATTGTCCCCTACCTATTAAGAATGTCCAAGCATGCTAATGCTAGAGTCACTGTAGCTCATATCAATTGCTACTGTAAACTGTTACAGATGGGACAAAATTATGAGTAAGATTAAATGACACTATCTAAATGTATTCATGCTTTGGTAACCATTGGAAATTCACTTTCATTCACTTTCAATATCAAAGGCACACCTCAGAAACGTTAGAAACATTTATTATACAAATCAAACATTTAGATTTAGATTTATATGATTAATACCATTATAATCTCAAACTCCTTGGAGAGATTAATAACCATACTATCTACCTTGTAATTTTAAGAAGGGACGAGCGCAGTCCATATAAGTCACAATTCAACATGAATGGCATTTCTAATCACTTCCATTTTACATTAACAGCAAAGTCTATAACATGTGGAATATATCACTCAAGAATTTGACACTTGAGAAATAATTATACTGATGAAGTCTTTTCTTTTGGCAGATTGAAAGAATACAAAACATGGAACAGAACATCAGAACATTTATATTTTCAAAACGTACAACTCTACACCACAATTACATGTACCATTTTTTAGAGCCAAATTACATGCATGATGTACGTACTGATGAAGTAATTGCAGCATAGTCTAATACATGCAAATATATTACGACATGAAGTTCATTTGAAAATGAATTAGAATCAAACAGTTCAGACTCTCCTCATCCTCATGGCAGTTTAAAAAATGAATCCAATACCAAATATGCAAAATACACTTTCAAAAAGTTGGCTTCCATTTAAAAAAAACTATATCCATCATCATTTTCACTTCAAGAAAAAAAAAACACATAAAAGACAAGTCTCCATTTAAAGACAATCATATATATACATACATGTTTTTAGTGTGAGTAGGTACGATATATAAAAAAGTACGGTAGATGCAATGACCCCATAGAAAACTGAAGAAATTTAACTTGCACAAAACTCATCATTTAAAGTGTATTATACATGTAACAGTGAAAATACTTGATATGCATGCATATTGGTATATGTACGAAAGAGAAATTATCAGTTAGTCATGAAATGGTTTTCTTTCACGATTTGGAGCAATAATACATATAATAAAAGCTCTTGTAAATACCTTTGCAAAAATAAATGTTGCCAGTAATGTAGTGACATTTTCTTGAAAAATCTGAAAAAGTGATTGCTTTTAAATCTAAATTAGTAGAAATTGTCAATAATTGACCATCTTCAAAGTTATCCAATAGATATTATTCATCCACAATTAATTTTCTTATACATGTATATCTTGCCATTCATAATACTTTGAATTGATTTTGCATCATGGCCTAAATTGAGTTGAATAGTACCTTAAAGTGTACCAATCACCCAAACACGTTGTGCTCTTGATGTACAGAAGTGGTTTCATGTGGCTAAAATGTATTCAAAATGTAAGCTTCAAATATTAATTCTACAAAGAGACATTACAATTTAAATACATTCTCAGTGAACAGTGAAATGTCTTCAGTAGACTATATACTGCACACGTACACACTCCCAAAGAATAGGGCTCACATGGAACCCGAGTCCAACTTGGGTTCTGTGTGAGCCCTAAATGCAGGGTTTAATGTTATCCTGTAGTTTCTCCATACTCCTTCACCATTTCCCTATATAATGTCAGGTAAAGTTTTTTTTTGGTTGATTTTATACATTCTAGCTATACACAAATTCACTTTCAGGTGATTGGCACACTGTTCCTATAAACTACCGAGGCATCATACACTTGCATGCTATGACTTTAGCTGCGAACTACACTAGATGAAAATCAACAACCCATTACACTTGATCAATTGATAAGTAATTAAGTACTGCTACAGCTAGCCGCTCTGCTACTTTCCAATGCTGAAAACTAATGACATGAACTGTTCATAATTGATCATGATCCAACCATTCCTGTTTGTGTCAAATCCCTGGAATGAATTTGTCAAACTCTACAACAGAAAGAGAAAATAAGCACATAGATACATTATTTGATGATGTAAAGGTATAGAGCCCAAACTTAGTACATTTACGGTGGACCAGTATAAAAATCCCTAGATATGGGAAACCTATCTGCAACTGGGGCAGCATTTCACAAAGCTTTCATAAGTACAACATCCATTGAAATATGTGTATTAAATTTAACACATGTTTTAATGGGATGTCAATGGACGTGTACTTATGACATTATTGTGAAACGATTGCCCTGGTTATGTGACTGTGGTGCAACTGCACCTTTTCCCATCAGTATTTATCAAAAGTGGGTAAAGTAAAACATTTTTTCACAAATGCACAAATAACAGTTACATTTTTGTATTGGATGTGTGCGCAAAGACTTTCAATACTGGTAAAAATATTCCTAGTCTTTAATGCTAGACACAGCTTTCAGCTATTTTAATAGAATAGAAGGTATGAACTTTCTTTAAATTGCATAAAATCTGATCTTTCTGGCCAATAGAAAGTTTGGGGTCTTAAACTTACCTGTATTACACAGCAACACTGAATGAAATCATCAAAAGCTATTGATCCTTTCCCACTCCTGTCAAACTTGCGAATCAGTAAGTCGTATATCCTGTCTGATAACCGATAGCCTAAAAAACACAATAATAATAATGACAAAAATAATAAAAATAATGATAATAATAAAAATAATAACAATAGTAACAATAACAATAATCGTAACAATACAGCATTCATAATGCGCCATCAATCTAGTCCACTATATTCAGGCAAAGAGGCATATTTAGAATGATTTCCAACACTTTCAGATGATATGTTGCTGAACTGAACATAACACTGATAATGATATCACTGAAATGCATCTACTGAACTTGATTCCATTCAATATGGAAACATTTTCCAAGAAAAGTATCATCTTGAAGGTGTTGTATACTTGTATTTTCTTTATGATATAACAGTAAAATACAGTACCATGCCATGTCTTTCAATTCTGACACTCTTGGCCTATATCTTATACACACTGTATACATTACATTTTTCTAAACAAACACAAATTTACATCTGTCAATCTTCAACTCTACACAAATGAAAAAATAATTAAACATCTAAATTTAAGCTGTAAAAATTTGTAAACTTTTATAAGATTATGAAGGATTTATGGAAGATTCACTATCGCCACGATTCTCTCTCAGTTAAATGATACTAATTTGATTCATAAATAACCAATTCCATTGCATAAGCTACTCAAAGTGCAAGAAAGCTTCCTACCGAATGTGGTGAGAGCTTGTTTAAGTTCGTTCTTGTCTATGGTTCCCGAGTTGTCCCTGTCATACCCTCTGAAGGCGTTCTGCCAGTCGGTGACATACTTCCACAAAGCACCAAACTCTTGGAAGGTTATTGTACCTGAATTGTCTTTATCAAACATGGTGATCATGAGACGAACCGTCTCAGGGTTAAAAGGATTCCATGATCCTGTCAGGAGAATGAAAGGGAGGGGGTGAGTGAGTAGGATAGCAACTCAGAGTAAGTGATAAACTTTAACAATTTGATATATCTGTCTGATCACTACCTAGAGTGTGTTAACCTTCTGTTACTTATAGCTTTTTAAGCAGATGAGAACTGTTAAAACTTTGTTTCAAACTCTTTGTTTCTTAAATATTTTTAGCAGCAGTGTGGTCCATCTCAATGATAGTACGACTAAAACTAAGTTTGAAAAGCCACTAAGATAATAGGACATATATGAAGCCATTTCCGCTGTTTTATCATTATGTCTGTCAATTGCTAATAAGCTATACACATAATCACACTGATTTTTTTAAAAAGGAAAACGGAAATATGATTAAAAGAAAATAAAGCTATACAAGTTCCAGCTCTACTCAAAGGGAATTGCTAAAATTGAAATGTTCAAAATTTGCCTTATTATCACTGTAACGCTCTACTACAGGTACTCATCATGTACATGTAAGCAGTGATAATCATACCATTTGATAATGCTTGCTGGAGTTCTTGAGATGATATATGGCCACTGCGATCCTTGTCAACCCTGTGTGAATGAAAGGAAATTCATGACGTTTCTTTAGCTATTATAAATGTAATGATTAAGGCTTAGCAAATCAATACCAATTATTTTGAAAGACACACTGGAAACTTGCTAAGAAGACTTACCTACAAATTTACAACCATGCAACCCACCTTGAGAGAACTTCTCATTAAACTATGTCATCGCCCTCTGATTACAAGCCAATTTTTATGAAAGCAACCCTTGTTCATGGGCATTCAGAACCTCGTACTGTTTAGTGCATCAAAACAACTTTCAGTTATCAATCACGCCATACAAAAACTGTCTTAGTTTTTCATCTTCAATAATTTGTATGAATTATCAAAGATATTCTTTTTGGTTCTATTTATTATCAAAAGACATCGATACCACACATGTACAGGTGTTGTATGCTTATTACCCGTCTAGAAAATCTATAAAAATAGCATCATGGCCTAGTCAGTACGTGTTTGCCCATGTTGAAAGAATCTTTTCATGTAGAGTTGTAGACCCTATGTATATAGTTTATAGGACATCGCATCACATTTATGATGCACAGGTTTGTAGTATCTAGAACTCTAAGATCTTTTATAACCATGAAGCCAGAGGTTTGGGGATTCAAACATGATTTATAAAACCTGCTCTCTGAGTCCGAGACTGGTAGTGTGGGCTTCTTGCCTGTCAATCACTATTGCCAAGAGGGCAAAAGTGTAACGCTCTCAAATTACCAGGGAAAAAAATACTTTACACATTTTGGGGGCTACTTTTCAAGCTTGCTTGCATGAAAATAACACTCTTGATTTTGTTTTGCATTGAACTTTTTTGGGCTCTTTTATGACTTTCAGGGGCTAATTCACCCGAGCCCCCGTGTATTTTTTTCCCTGCAAATTACGTCATGGGTTTAACAAACCAAAGAGCATCACCAAATTCATGTAAAGGGGCTTCTCTATTAATAATATCTATGGTATAGTCTACGATAGTTTTCTGTTGTGAGACATTTCCAACCTGTGTGATCTGAACATGCTTTGTCACTTGTCACAATTAATGTCAAACACAAGTTTTAAAAGAAGAAGAAGAAGGAGGAGGAGGAGGAGGAGGAGAAGAAGAGAAGGACTGAATTTGTGTATACGATTTTATATGTAGATTCAGCACACTCGCGCGCGTGTGCCGCGAAGAAAAAAAGCACACAAAAAAATACAAAGTGGCTGATCGCCAAGTTTGACAGTAGACTAACGATTTGAATTTTCAAAGAATTTTTTCTAAAATCGGTATAGATCTAACTAACTTTCAAAAGATTGTATTTTACTACTATTTAGGTGTCATCAATTGTCACTAAAGTACTTATTTCGAGGTTAACTCAGTTGAGTTTTGTACAGTGGTGTTTGAAATGTTGAGAATCAATAGAGGTCGTCTAAACAGTTTTTAATACACAAAACGTATACACTAATGCTGCTATATCATGATATATGTGCAATGAACATGATGAACAGATCTACAAACATGTATATGAACAGGTGGGTCATGTTGTAAGTTTGACAACAGCGCAATATTTTCAATATCAAACAGATTACGAGGATATAAACCCACCAGAACATCCTCATGAATTCCTTTGACGATCAAATACTTGGAGGGAAAAAAAATGTAATAAACTTACTTCTGAAATACACCCCAGAGAAAATTTTGGTCTAGCGCCGCCATTATTTCGCCCTCGGTCACGCAGTGTATTCATAGAATAACGTCATAGATCGGGATGCCCCACCCAGGCCCACGCGCCGTCGCGTCACGGGCGCGGCGCGGCCAGGGCTAGTATCTAGTGGCCCAAATTATGGGTTGAGCTGAGTTTCCTTTTTTCTTTTTTCTTTTTCTTCATTTTTCTTCTTCGATTAGATAGGAGTGGCTGGAGACGTTGGCTACATGGATTGAGGAGCAAATGATCAGACTCCAAACTCGCTTCTTTGAATTATTGTGAATCAATGACGTCCGAATCATCATCATCTTACTATGACCACCATCATAATTATCATTAACCGTGCACCCCGGCCCCCCCGCCCCACTCAGTGTTATTTAGGGTACGTATATGTTCCCTCCTTTTGAAAACACCCCCTAAGTCCGGTGTGTAAAGTCAATTTTGTGTGTACGAGCCGGACTTTGGTGCGTGAAAAGTACCCCTTTACCGGACATTTTGGTAACACGCATGCGGTCATTCCGACCCCGGAGTGGGGGGGGGGGGGGGGGGGGGGGGGGCATGCACCACCATCACCTGGCCATCATCATAATCACCACCACCCCCGGGGGTCTCAGTCATGTAGAAATACTGTAAGCATGCGTAACCACAGGTTTTTCCATACACCACCTAAACGAGGATTTCTTCTGAACCAAAATACCTCCTAAATGAATTTCGTGTTTTTTTTCTCCCGAATTCACACCCTAAACAGTGTAAAAAGGTGTCCTCCTATAAACAAGTATTGTAAAATTATAACTCCTAGAGCATTTTGCGATAGGGATAAAAGGGCTTACCATTTAAGGGGTTGTAAAATAAATCAAATTGCGGTTCTGATGTAAAATTCACAATCTAAAAAATAATTTCAAGAGAGAAGCAATAATATCAACCGGTACACTTCCGAATGGATGCACAACCATCATAAGTCCTTTCTAAAGTCCTTTATAAAGTACATAGTGTTTACAAAAAGTACACAATGTACAGTGAACAGTACTATTTTACTATGCAGAACAAAAGGTAAGGGACCAGCTATATATAGGTCTGGGTCGGTATAGTGGGCATCCATCTTGATCTACTGAAGATCTTAAGATCGCAACTCGCGCTAGATAAGCTACCTCTCGCGGCCGTCTATTTAGAAAAAGTACCCTTCTTGAAAATGGCCCCAAATTGACGTTTTTGAGCCCCTGGCATAAAAAACACCCCTTTATACGCATTTTCTTGGTCACGCATGCTTACAGTATTTATATTTGACTGAGACCCACGGGCCACCATGCACCAACGCCATCCGCCATCATAATCACCTCTACCAACACCACCACCACCACCACCACCACCATCATCATCATCATAATGACGACCGCCACCACCACCACCATCGATCATCTTCATAATCACCTCTATATACAACCACCACCACCACCATCATCATCATGATGGTCACCACCACCAGCACCACCGTCATCAACATATAATGACCACCACCACGTACCACCACTACCACAACCGACACCGTCATCATCATAATGACCACCACTATCACAATCGATCATCATCATAATCACCTCTATATACAACCACCACCACCATCATCAGTATTAAATAACCTCTACCACCACCACCACCACCACTATCATCATCATCATCATACTCACCACCACCATCACCACCACCCCACCCCCACCACCACCACCACCCCCCACCACCACCACCACCATCGATCATCATCATAATCACCTCTCTTTACAACCACCACCACTACCATCACCATCATGATTCACAGAAATGGATGACGCCATATTTCTGTTTAAAAAAAAATGAAGGACGCAGGCTCCTCTAATGAAGTCAATACTTTCACATTTGCTGAGATAGATGGATGAGCAGAGGCGTCGCTAGACCTTTTTCAGTGGGGGGGGGGGGGGTGTAGATTACCGACAAAACTAGCCACCAATTACCGACAAAATTAAATGTCCCAATATCTACAAATTTAACCCTAAACACCCGGGGCCGAAGGCTAAATTGTTTTTCTATGGACTATCTATAACAAGGACATAACATACAGCTCTATATGGTTTGCTCTTAAATTGCTCTTAAATTCCTTGCTATTTTACCGTTTACCGGCTGATTCTGTATAATTTTATTATACATCAGTTGTGATATACTTTATACCACTACTGGAACGTTTTTATACTACATTTGGAACTTCAAATGCGAGAATTTTGTCGGGAAACATTCATGGAAATATGTCGGCTTCTAAAAACTCTGATGACAGCGGAGCCCCAGTAACTCGGTCCCGAAGTTACAGGGGGCAAAGTCAATCACAGAACGCTAAGGGGGAAGAAGCTTATCATCAACGAACTGAAGCCATAGAAAAAGCAACAATTGATGGAGACAATAGCCTTGATCTGGCTATTGAATCCAAGATTAAAACCGCATTATGTTCCCCCGAAGTCCTAAATGCCCTCGTCGCTGCAGTGAAAGAAGCTATTATCGGGAAGGTTACTCAACAAGTCTACGCTGCACTGAAAATGGACATGGAGTCCAAAGAAGAAGAGACAAAGTTGGAGAAAAGGAAAATTGACAAACTCGAGGGGGAAAATCAACAGACTACAATTAAAACTGGATGAGCATGAGCAATACAGCCGACGAAATTGCCTGAGGTTCTTTGGCATCAAGGAGACCCAGGGAGAAAACACTGACGAGCTGGTGTGTGACTTAGCTCGAGACCGTCTCAACATCGAGCTTTCTCCTGGCGACATCGACCGCAGCCATCGGATCACGCCGAGGAACCGGAACTTCAACGGCATCACAAAGGACAAGAGCGTCATTGTGAAGTTCTCCACCTACAACATGAGGCAGAAGGTGTACGAGGCGAGGTCGAAGCTGAAAGGGACGTCGATCTTCATCAACGAGGACCTGACAGGCGAACGACAACAGCTGCTATACGCGGCCAGGAAGTCCCGCGCCATCGCATGGACGTGGACACAAGATGGGAAAATCTCGCCATCACTGCCACGGAGAGAAAGCGGGTGATCATCCAGAACCTGAGGGACATCGATCGCCTTGGTTAGTCACGATTAATTACATTGTAATGTTTTTATGGCATATTAATTAAAATGCCTATCCGTTATCCGTGCATAATATGTGAAAGAACAGTAAAGAATAACCAAAACGCATTATTATGCGTAATTTGTTCCTCATGGTGCCATCTTAGTTGTAATACATCGAACCAAAGTGCTTTTGAATCAGATAGTGACTGGATTTGTGATGTTTGCGCCTTCAAAGAACTCCCATTTGATGACAATGAACATCAAGGCAACAGTGATTTCTCGTACACTGACCCAGATGCAAGTATTATCATTAATGGCAGTTCGAATAATATTGACACTACAGAATCAGATATAGAGGAAGAAATAAAACAGATATCTAATTATAAAGGACTGAAATAATCCATCTGAACTGTACATCTGTTATGAAGAATATTGATGAACTGAGAATATTACACGCGAAAACTCAACCAGATATTTTTGCTTTGAGTGAAACACATATCAGTGACTTGATACATGACTCTGAACTGAAGATAAGTGGATATAATATTGTACGCAAGGACAGAGATAGACATGGTGGAGGTGTTGCAGCATACATTAAAACTGATTTAAATTATGTAATACGTGAAGATTTGACGGAAAATGGTCTAGAACTATTGACTGTTGAATTGCAGTTCTCGCATATGAAAAATGTTATTTGTATTGTTTGGTACAGACCACCTAACTCTGGTGTCCAAGTGTTTGAGAAATTTCGAAATGTATTACAAAAACTTGATGATATGAATTGTGATTATGTAATACTTGGTGACATAAATTGTAATATGCAGCCCGAAACAAGATCCTGGCAAACAAACAAACTGTTAGAAATTGTTGATAGTTTTAATTTGTCCCAAATTATTGATACTCCCACAAGAGTCACAAAAGATACTGCTTCTATATTGGACTTGATAATAACAAACAGACATGAAAAAATTGATAAATCTGGAGTATTACCTATAAGTATGAGTGACCACTATCTTGTATATTGTACATGGGGGAAAAAACGTAATACTAAACAAAATAGTTGTCATAAGTATAAATTATTGCGTGATTTTAAACATTTTGATGTAAATGCTTACATTGCAGATGTAAAACAGATTAATTGGGATGATATTCAACAATGTAAAGATATGAATAATGCATACGATACCTTTATAGAAAGATTGATGGTTATTACTGAAAAACATGCGCCTCTCAAGAAACGGAGAATAAGAAAACAAGAATCCCCCTGGATGACATCAGAAATATTGGATTTTATTCATGAAAGAAACTTTCAAAAGAAAAAAGCAATCAAATATAAAAAAGATGATGACTGGACTGAATATAAATGTTTAAGAAATCAAGTCACTCAGAAAATTCGTAAAGCAAAGGCTGATTTCTATTGTAAAGAGTGTTGAAGTAAGCAAAGGAAACTCTAAACAAATTTGGAAATCATTGAAAACTCTTATGCCGAGTAAGAAAGATAATGAAAATAATATTGTTATAGAAGACCATAATGGCATACTGCAAAATAGAGAAGAAATTGCAAATAGATTTAATAATTTTTTCGTAGATATTGGAGTATCAATTCAAGAACAGAGATGTGAGAATTATAATTATGATGATCATGAACAATTTGTACATATTACGCCTGCAACATTTCGTCTTCAGTCAGTAAGTGATCAGAATGTTAGAGAAGTATTGATGACGATTCCCGATAAGAAAGCATGTGGAAATGATAATTTATCAGTAACGCTGTTGAAACCAGTCGTTGAATTTATATTGAAGCCGTTGGTGTATTTAATTAATTTGTCACTTACAACTGGTGAGGTTCCATTGAGCTTAAAATCTGCTAGAGTTATACCCATATACAAAAGTGGAAAAAGAACAGACATGACCAATTACCGCCCAATATCCATACTACCTGTTATAACAAAAATTGTCGAAAAACTTGTTTTTAATCAGTTGTATACATTTTTGAATGACAATAATATTATCAATGTGAATCAATCAGGGTTCAGACCCCATCATTCTACGCTAAGTGCACTTTTGTATGGGCGGCTAAAGGGGCCAATATCAACAGTCACAAAACAAACAAAGATGCATACAAACAAACAAAGAAGCATACAAACAAACAAAGGACAGAGCAAAATAGACAAAGTACCCAGAAGAAAGGACCAATTAACAAAGAATAAATCAAAGGTCAGAGCAAAATAGACAAAGTACAGGCCAGAAGAAACAGAGGGCGTTTTGATTTACGGTAAGCAAATAGACATCAGGAACGAAAACGAGAAAGGACAAACTCAAACAGACATCACATCATCTACGAACTGACCCTCAAAGGACAACGGAGGGCGTTTTGGTTTACGGTAAGCAAATAGACATCAGGAACGAAAACGAGAAAGGACAAACTCAAACAGACATCACATCATCTACGAACTGACCCTCAAAGGACAACAGAGGGCGTTTTGGTTTACGGTAAGCAAATAGACATCAGGAACGAAAACGAGAAAGGACAAACTCAAACAGACATCACATCATCTACGAACTGACCCTCAAAGGACAACAGAGGGCTTAGGCTCGCAAGTAATAACAGCTGCGTATGTATTTCATTTAAAGACCGTCAATACTGGGACAGAAGGGATTAGACCACACAGCGATAACGAGGTCACTGACAGGTGGCTATCTCTTTAACTCAGCTCTCAACTAACATAAGAAAAAGAGGGTGGGGGACCAAAAGGTACCGATTGGGGAAGTTTTATATATAGAGGGACAGTGGCGTACGCAGGATTTTTTCAAGGGGGGGGGGGGGTTTGGTAAAAAAATACACATATAATACACACATAACAAAAACTCAAGAGGGGGGGGTTAACCCCCCAAACACCCCCCCCCCCCCTGCGTACGCGCCTGTAGAGGGAGCAAGTAGCTACAACATTACAAGTAGGACAGTGGGGCTTTAATCAATGATTATCCATCCAATTGCATAGACCATTTTGCCCAATTAAGACTAGGGCCAAAATGCCCTGTTGATTAATCATTATCGCTTCGTCTTCGGTTATCTTTTTTTTATTGTGATTGTCAGTCACTCGTTTTTTTTTTGTTTTTTTTTTGGGGGGGGGGGGGGTCATTTTGCCTCCCTCCAAGGACCCCTATTATACCCTCCCTCCAATCCCTCCTATTATTTCATGAATATTCATTACGCAGGGTCGGGGAAAGTCTAGATTCTCTTGAATATTCAATATGGTCGAGGCGGGAACAGCTGTAGACGGCTTTCATCGAAAGGGTGCGGGTGCCGGGCTCGGGCGCGGTGTGCTCACGCACCCATTCGATA
>JAVYIG010013700.1:0-45640 GCA_035222895.1 Strongylocentrotus droebachiensis
ACTTCTATGGTGGCCCTGAAGGGACATCGCGAATAGACTAAATCGTGAAAAAAATGCGATAAAATTCACGATTCGTCAATTTTATCGCCAATTTTTCACGACGAAATTCACGAAATTCACGATATCGTGAACTTTATCGTGAACTTTTCACGATAAAATTGACGATATCGTATATTTTATCGTGAAAAGTATACGATAAAGTTCACGATAAAATTGACGATATCGTATATTTTATCGTGAATTATTTTCTCCTGGCCTGGGCGGTTCGTAAACAAAACCAGCCCTAGCTAGCTTGATTGAAGACGATTATTATGACGAGACGTTTTTACGATGATTTCTGTAAAAATGGTAGGTTTAACTTCATATTATGCTCTATTTGTATTATATCTTTGACAAGATAGGGATAAAAGTAATTGCACAGCGGAAAAATTACCCGGTATGCAATTAATGGTCTAAGTTAGACCTAGATGCACTCAATGGCAATGCATTTTCCCATACATTCATTTCCATGTTGTAATATCTATTGAGTAATGTAATTGTCTAGGCCTACTTTTATTAGTAGGCCTACGTACTAGCACACTCAATTTCTCAAACTGAGTCAACAAAGACTGACAGAGTCGATGTAGAACTAATACTAATAAGTAATAGGTAGCAGCATAATGCCATGATTGTATGAATTGTATTGAAGATGATTTAGTCGTAGGCTCTAGGCCTATGGCTCCAGTGATTATTGCATTGGCAGACATTTTATTTTTAATATTTTTTTCAATGCTTGCAACAACATGAATTATTCATTAAGCAAGGGCCTAGCCTAGGTCACTCGAGTAGACAATGCTAATGCGTATTGACCTCTATAGCGCTGCATACGTGCTGAGAGGGCAATCGATCGCACACAATTACACACTTGTGAACACAATGAGTACGAAGTGACTGATATGATCGGCAAGTTTGACAGTAGACTCGCGATTTGAATTTTCATAGAGGTAATACAAAAAAGTACACTAATGCTGCTATGTGTGGCCTAGGTCGGATATTGTTTCCAGAGTGATGGTACTGCAACTGCAGAGCAGCTAGGGCTTGAAAGATATTTATTTAAGAAATAAACTAAAAATTGTACATGGCCAGGCCCATGCATGCAGACACGGACTGTTAACCGTGGTAACACTAACAATATGTAAAACTGTATCAGAGCTTGGAGATAATTGATAATTTGTGACACTGATGCAGTGATAGATCTAAACTTCTGGAGCAAAATCAAACTTGTATTCAATCCTGAAAATCTCTATGCCAAATAATTGTCTAAATTCTGTTTCTCTGTGTACCGGTAATCAAAAATGTATTCTTTATGTTATTTTTGCAGGAGCTACTGACTACAAGCATGAAATAGATGTGACGCAATTGGATTTAATCGATCAACAGTACTGTTTGGCAATGGGAGAAAGTGGTAACGGGAGGACCTTTGCTTATTTGGCACCATTCAGTATCCAGTGATATTTCTTTTGTATTGTGTTGTTTCGGCAATATATCAATAAAGCAACAGTTTGACCGACTTGCCTGCATCATCACTTTTGTGCTGAAAACCTTATTTTGGTTGTTTGAAGGTCGCCATTTTCCTTTTTTATCGTCAACATTGACCTTCCGTCTTCATTCATCATCAGAACTCTACCTTTGACATCGACCATTCGTTTCTTCGTTCATAATCATCATGATAACTTTACTTTCGCCATCATCGACATCGTTTCTGTGTATGAAGACCACGCCATCTTTCTGTTTGACAGTATACAAACCCCAGTTTGTATATTTACACCGTCAATTTCCGTTCTTTGTTTGAAGGTCAGGATTTACGCTTACCTTCCACATCGTCAGAAACTTTGCTATGCTTTTCCACATCGTCTCTTTTTGTTTCTTCGACATCGTCAGAAACTTGGGTCTTCTTTTCCACATCGTCAAATCTTGTTTCTTTGAAATCATCAGAAACTCTACCTTTGTCGTCATCGACAGAATAGACCCTAATTGTTTCTTTGACATCGTCGGTTCATCGATCATCATTGACAATAACATCAACGCATTTGACAAGTTTGATGATAATGTAGTGTAATTTGAAAAGCGGCAGTCTTTCGCTTTATAAATAGACTACCTTAATTGTTATTGGAATATCCCGGCTAGATTTTAGCACGGATTTGAATAAACGCTCATGGTTTAAATCATATATCTTGTGTCCACTATTTTTTACTATAGCTGTCTGGTCTCTCGTGAATCACAGTAGAAAGAAAAGGAAGAATTAAATTAGGAATTAATTGGGATGTTGACCAAGTTACGATCACTGATCATGATCATTCAACTCCTAATCCAGTTCTTGCCAAAACTCTATATGCAGCAACATCATTTCAAAAAGCCATAAAACATGCTCTGAAGCACTTATTTTGTATGGTAATTTGATCCAATTATTTGATCTTGTTTGATTGTGTTTGTTACAAGGACACGTCTGTATAATTTCTGAACGTATTTTACACCGTATCAAAGATTGCAGTAACTTCTTCCTTTTCAATATACTGCTCTAAGGATAAGCCATGTTGGGAGGGCCACAGCCTTCTGTAGTCTTAAAAAATGCATATTCCACATTCTTACTCTTTTTCTTCCTGTTTCTTGATCCCCTCCTTTTCTTCTCTTTTCTCCCTTCTTTTTATTCTCTTTCTGTCTATTTTTCTTCTTCTCTTTCTTCTTCTGCCCCTCTTTCTCTCTCCTACCCCTACTCCTTTTCCTCTCTCATTCTTTTTTTCTTCTTCTCCTTCTGCTTCCTATCATTCATCTTGGTCCCGTTTCTTGTTATGCTTGATTCATCATTCATACTTGTTCTACAGCTTTTTTATGAATGTAGAGTTCAGATAAAATTAATTTGTTTCTCTCTCTATAATGTAATTTACACATATCAGTCACATATATTGTTTCTAAATTCTATATATTCATTTTGAATGCATGTAACATTGTCTGTTTGGAGCCACAGTGGCATTGATCTGTATGTCTTTGACATGAGTCAGGGCCCTTGTGACCCCAAACAGACGATAAACGTGTCCGTTAATATTTGTCTACATTATGCATCACGAATTTCAGTATGAATAATATGAAGTATTAGCCCTGCATTGTTAATAATAAAACATGACCTGGGCTTCTTCTCTTTTCTACTTGTAGTATCTATACAACTGTATGTACTCTAATCATGATTGTTAATAAAGTGATATTGAAACAAAAACTGCTGCAAAATTTAAGAAACTAAATTTGGGGTTTTCTGCCTACAACAGTAAACTCAAATAGGGCATTCTGTCATCAATATTCATCTTCAAACATATTTGTTTTACAAATATTTGCAGAAGTGTGTGTTAATTTTTGCCACAAAATTTGGGCTGCTAACACTTTACATTTCTTGAAACCTCTCAAAAACTGATTACACTTGAAACGTGTAGTGTTTGTTGACACATGAAGTAATAACCAACACCAAACATGATTATGGTAACATTTTGTTAGGTTATTTTAATATAAACTGTATAACCAAGTATGAACATAGGAAAATAGATCTGTAGTTGATACACACAGCTTTTGTAATAGATTTTCAAGAACATTTAAAAAATGTGCTTAAAAATGCCCATCTATTTAGTGTGAAAGACAAAACAGAAGAAGTACATTTAATAACATAATTGGCGGTAATGCTTATTTGCAGGGGTGGCGATTTCTTTTCATGACCGGGGGGCGAAATGCGAGGGACGGGGGAGCAGTGGCGTATATTGTACAAAAACGTTGGGGGGGGGGGGGGGGGGGAGAAAAAAATCTGCATCCCCACTCTAACATTGTACATGCAGGCCTCGTGGAACGTTTATCATAGAGGGGGAGGCTAAAGTATTTTATTAGGTAGAGCAAAGCGAGCATAACAAGTGGAGCGTCAATTGGGGTGTGGTCAGGGGCGTAGGCCCATGAAGCTCAGGGGTTTTAGGCATTTAATAACGGTCAGATGAGCATCCAGGGGATCGTCTTAGAGCCCCTGGTGGGGTCCAGGGGGCAGACCCCCCGAAAGCTCAGGGTTTTACGCATTCAATCACGGTCAGATGAGCAAACAGGGGCCAGCCATAGGGCCCTTGGTGGGGTCCAGGGGGCAGAGCCCCCAGAAGCTAAGGGAAAAACCATGCCATTTCAGCAACATTTGTAAATCACTGGTATCGAGTTAGAAATAAATCAAGTTTGAATTTTATTAGGGGGGCAACTGACCCCAAGCCCCCCCCCCGCTCATCATAAGACCAAGGCGAGGGAGCAAAGAGAACGAGAGGGGGTAGAGGTTACGGAAGTGACCATCCCCTCACAGGTTTTTGAAGTTTTGTTGTATTAACAAATTACATACTTTAATTAGCAAAAGAATAGTATAAAAACAAGCAATATACCTTTTTCACACTTCACTTTTCTAGAATATTTACTGTACACTTCAAAGAATATTATGCGGGAAGAATTTTGCACTTTTATTTGTCTAAACGCTGCACTCTAGGGCCCTCCAGAGCCTAAAAGTTTGTTACAGTCTTTAGTCAGTATTTGCTATACACTTTTTTTCTCACTTTTTCAATTTTTCAAACTTTGGAATGAACGCAAATATTTTTTCCCCTTGAACCATAATTACATATCAATATCATTTCAATACCTTCATTACAACATACATGTATAACAAGAGATCAATGTACCTTGTGTTTAACAGAGCCTGTAAAATTAGTGGCCACATCACTTACTATATTATATTACTATATTATCACTTGTGCCCTTGGGTACCTACATCGAAAATGTACCACAGATGATTATTTTTTTAATATACCCCCCCCCCCCTCATGCATAAACATCTGGCAACACTACGTACAAGACATCCTTAGGGGAGCACTGCCCCTGAGTCCTCATGAGGGGCAAGGTAATCAATACAAACAAATTCAGATCCCCTCTCAAATGTCAAATTTTATTGAGTGCCAGCATTAAGTTTTAGAGTCAAAGTAAAGAAATTGCTATATACATGTATGGACATTTTCGGGGGTTCCGTTGAGGGGCAAGGTACCTCAACAACCTATAATTTCTCATGAATAATCCCTGCCAAATTTGATTAAATTCTGTTGTACTGATGTATTTTTTCAAAGAAAAATTGAACAATTAACCTTACAATGGTAACTGCGGCCATAAAAATCTTAGAATATGTAGTTGTGATATATAATTTCCAAACCGGAATAGCTAATTGGTCGATTTTAGTCAAGAAACATTGTTTTATAGCTTAATTAATATATTGACTTTGAGAGGGAGCTATACAACATAAAAAGGTAATTATTTACAATTTCATAACTTTAGAATCGATTTCAACCGCGACAACGATCACTGATTATTGTAGGATAGTATATGCTTCCAATATGTTTATTTGAACCAGATTCAAGACCCCTTACCAAAACTTTGTAATACCTTTAGTAAGAAGCTCTGAATGTACACTATTTATTGAGCTGCTTAACAGTTAAATAAGGGCATTACAAGGACACAATTTGATATTGGACTGCATAAACACTCCGAGCAGCTTGATGACATTGCAGTGTTGGACAGTGTGATCAGCAAGGATAAGGCGAGAGGGCATCGGACAAATAGCTCGGGCAATGTCCTGCTCAGATGATTCTGGGCAGTGGCGCTTCACCTGCCGAACACTATAAAGGGAAAGATAAATATATCACAGTTTAAACCCTAAATACAATTAAATATATACTATAATAATATTCCACCCAGCAACGCTTACATGTGCAAAACAATCATATAATGATACATAAACAGGAGCCCCCATCAGATGATTTAAAATTATGCAATAGCATTATCAGATATTTTATAAGCATGCCATTCAAAGCAATGATACATGAAGGTTGGTTTTATGTTATTAAGAAATGTTCCAGGTTTTTGAAAGATTTATATTTCGGGTTAGGTACATCCATGAATAAAATTATAAAAAATACAAAAACATCACGTATAAAAAAATTGTTTCATAGTTCATACCTCTCTTCCTGATGCCATCTCGATAATGCTCCATGAATACCCTGCTACCGTAAGAGGCAATCTGGTAAAGTACTGTGCATTATAGAATTTGTGAAATCAAGGAGCAAAACAATTTTTGTTTAAACTTAGAAAAGCATCCACATAATACTAAATAACTGTTTTAACATCTATTATATCAAGTGGTTAGCTTTGGAATACTAGTTACTCATGTGTTAAGATCCTACCAATGGTTTACACATAAAGTGAAGTATTGCAGAACACTTTTAGGGTTGAAATCAAATGAATTGCACATTTACAATGACTTGAAAATATGTATGACTTGAAATATTTCAAAGGTCATACATTTAGGTCTGTGACATTGTTCCTGATTAAAAGAACATTAAGACTCGTAAGCATACCAATGTACCAGTACAGTTCTCTTGATGCCAATATTATAGAAATGGTAACCTTGCTCGATTCATAATGCGGAATGAGGATCACTATTCATAATACGGGAAGAAGGTTGCTATTCATAATACGGGAAGAGGGTCGCTATTCATAATACGGAATGAGGGTCGTTATTCATAAAAATTATATAAGCAAACAAAATAATAACAAGGAAGGGGAATTTTGAAAAGGGGACACCCCCACTCCCATGGCTGTGGCGTAGCGATGGGGGGGGGTGATACATGGCCTTGAATATTTGTCGAAAACATTTATTAAAAACAATTTTTTTTTAAGAAATAAAGAAAAAAGGCGTGCTACAATAATGTACATCACCCCTACCCCAATCAGTCCGACCACGCTGCGCCATTCGGCCCACCCTCCCTGCAGCATTCCCTTAGGACAAGTACATATTACCAACAATTTTCGTCAAGGGGATAGACAAAAAAGATCTGGGGGGGGGGTAGGTATGTACGATTAGGTAGAGCATTGCATAAATTGGCGTTGGGTCTTGGGGGAAGCCCCTGCGGGGGTCAAGGGGTGGAGCCCCTAGAAGCTCAGGAGTTTTATACATTAAATTACCATCGATGAGCATACTTTTATACCCTATTTGTGACACTGACAGGTCATGAATTGGCGTGGGATCCAGGGGGCGGTGCCCCCGGAAGCTCAGGGGTTTCAGGCAATTAATTCCGGTCAGATGAGCATATTTTGATACCTTATTTGTGACACTGGCAGGACATGAATTGGCGTGGGGTCCACGGGACGGAGCCTCCAGAAGTTCAGGGGTTTTAGGCATTTTATAACGGTCACATAAGCATGCAGGGGCCTGCCTTAGGGCCCTGGTGGGGTCGATGGGTGGAGCCCCCGAAGCTCAAGGGTTTTAGGCATTTAATTCACTATTCTTTCTTTCTTTCTTCATGAATTCGCCATTTTCCAACAAACGCATAAAAAAGTATAATTTACTAAACATTGAGGAAAAAATCTCTGAAAATTATGTCATTTCAGCAGCATTTGTAAATCACCGCTATCGAATTAGAAATAAACCAAGCCCCCCCCCCCTGATCTACACCTTATTGGCGGGAAAAATCGTAACTGTTCTCCCCTTCTTTTTTTCTTCCTCTTTTTTGTTCCTTTTAGCTCTCCTATTTCCCTTTCCCTTCTTTCCCCCTGTTTTAGGGGGTGGGGGAAAGGGGGGAGGCAAGGGCTTTTTGCCCCCCCCCCCCTGAACTACAACTTGTTGGCGGGAAAATTGCAACTCTTCTTCCTCTTCTTTCTTTCCCTTTCTCCCCTCTTTCCCTTCTTTTCCTTCTCTCTCTCTCTCTCTTTTTTTTTGGGGGGGGGGGGGGGGGGGGCAAGGCCTGCTGGTCCCCCCCTGGATCCACGCCTGGTTATATACCATCCTTTCATAAATTATACACAATATAGCAAGATATATTTTCCATATAAGTAAGGAAGTTAGATTTTCAAGATTTTAAGCCATTAAGATATGATATTGTGACCATTAGGCGTTATGCGAACGATGGCGTACCCTGTATTACCGGTATGTCTTTTTTTAAAGTATATTGTACCTTTTATCTTTGATGATTATATAGAGACATCCCCATTACCTTCATGTAGCTTATGAATCTGCCCCGCTCCTGTGGTGACAAAAAATACAGTAAAACCCAACACACATATAATCCTATTCACCGGTGTAATCCCCCCCCCCCCCTCCCCCCTTTCTTAAAGGTAATACAAAGTTTTGGGAATTTTGAAAATGGCCGGATAGCGATTCTTGAAAATGTTGATATATTTGGATGCCCTAGGGATGCATTACAAGCACTAGAAAATTTAGCCCCTAAACACTTCTGCTTTCGAGAAAATTTGAATATCAATGCCTATACGGTTATTCAATGGTAGCTGCTAAAATGAACATCTCAGAATATGCAGTTGTGATATATAATTTCCAAACGGGAATAGCCAATCGGTCGATTTTAGTCAAGAAACATTGTTTTAATGCTAAATTAATATCTTGACCTTTAGAGGGAGCTATACAACATAAAGAGTTAATTATTTACAATTTCTTCTTTAAACTTGATTTCAACCGCGACAACGATCACTGAATACTGTAGGATCGCATATGCTTCCAATATGTTCATTTGAACCAAATTCATGACCCCATACCAAAACTTTGTATTACCTTTAATATAATTTTGTTTGCTTATTTAATTTCTATGAATAGCGACCCTTTCTGTATTATGAATAGCGAACCCTCTTATTGTATTATGAATAGCCACCCTCTTCTCGTATTATGAATAGCCACCCTCTTCTCGTATTATGAATAGCGACCCCCTTCTTTGATTATGAATAGCGGTTCTTACATGTATGAATAATGACCCTAATGTATAGTGACCCTTTTCTCAAATTATGAATAGTGGTCCTTATGAATAGCGGTTTTTATGAAAGCGGTCCTTATGAATAATGACCCTTTTCTCGTATTTTGAATAGCGACCCTCATTCCGCATCATGAATAGCCACCCTCTTCTCACATTATGAAAAGCAACCCTCCTATTCGATTATGAATAGCGGTTCTTACATGTATGAATAATGACCCTAATGAACAATGACCCTTTTCTCAAATTATGAATAGTGGTCCTTATGAATAGCGGTCCTTATGAAAGCGGTCCTTATGAATAGCGGTCCTTATGAATAGTAAGCAGATCTCATTTTAACAGACCTTTAGATGAGCATACATGTGGTATGTACACTGCATTTCAACTTTTAAACAAAAAGGGTAACTGCCCAATTCTCCATTGACAATTCTAACAGGTCTTAAAAATAAAGTAGTCCTTTTTATATTTAAACTGGTGTCTATTGGACATTTCTAGTTCATACCTTTACAAATAAAAGTATTTCTTGTGCAAGCTTCATTTAAGGTTCTTGTTAACATTGTTCAGATGAGAGAAAATGGTGATAAGGTAGTGACTTCAATGCTCGATATACATTTAAAGATAATCTGAAAGTTTGAGTGAAAACAGGCTATCATTAATGATCAAAATTTGAAAAAATGATCTGCTTAATTCCGGAATTCTCCCAACTATATTATCATATGTATCAACTAGGTTTTTAGCAAGGACAATTAAAAAAAAATTAAAAAAGCCGTTCGACTGTAGTAACACTCCTTCATAAAGAAAACAACATCTTAGGCCAGCCCCCAGGGGTTGTTAAAGAGAGGGAATGCGAGGGATATGAAGGGAAACAACATCAGTGTCTGTAACAGCAGCTTAGCAATCTATAACCCATCATTATCTAAGATAATTTTTATTTTGTTATCATTTAAACGCATACACTCAATAAGGATACATTCAGCTTAGTTCCCATCATCCTGAGCTGGTTTGTATGGAGTGTTGATACATGGCAGTTGTACTACAAGTTGTAGGGCTTGCTTGCATGAATGCCAACCAGGTAATCTGTTGAATGAATAATAAAAGAAACATATGCAAACAAAATCTAGTGATAAACTTTGCACATTATAAAACAAAAAGAAAAACATCATAACACTTTTTTTTTACTCCAAGCAAGAGATGATTTTTTGTAAGATAATCACACTGTGATTGGATTACCCTTTAGCGTTTACGGTTAGACTTCATGCATCGTAGGACTCTACGAGTTCGCTGCCCATCAACTAAAAAGTTACGAGTCTTATGTTTTTATCAAGTTTATGACAGATATATAACCGTGTCAGAGGCGTCATAAATACATACGGTAGTACTTAGTCAGGATGTTGTCCTTAATCTTGGCAAAGAGGTCTTAGTTAAACATGTAGCGGACAAGTAGCTTACTAAAGCTGATTTGGTCAAGAAGTTAGACTTATGACGGTTTCGAGAAACGGGCCCCTGGCCTGGGTGCTAGCCGAAATTCACTAAATAGACTAGTAAATACCTAATAGTAATATAGATCTAACTTAAAGTGACTCGGTAACATTGCCTCAGATTCTGAAACAAAATCATGGATTTAGCTCATGCTGCAATCATAATTTTAAACCTTTAAACCTTTAGCTTAGCCTCTGTAAGGTCAGTCAGGAATCCCGTGACTTTTACAAACAAATCGTCTGTCTGATTATCAAGTTATTTATGATTGGAAATCGAAATTAAACTTTGCGTTTTCTTAACGGTTTTTTATAAACTAGGGCCTAAGCCTAGTCTATTCAGGAAAATAAGTATGGTAAAACCGGTCACTCAAAGATTATTACTTTTTTGAGCCACTTCATGATCATTTTGAAGCGAAATTTGTTTAGGGCTTCAATATTCAGTAGGGAAGCTGGTAAAAGAATAAGGATCATCTGCATTTTCGCAGACGTTTCCAATTTCCAATCCGCGCGTTGGTGATGCGAAAAACGGATTCCGCGATGTTTTTATTGATGCATTTTACATTGACTTAAGTTTGTACAGAGACTTTCACATACATGTAAGGGGCGATAAATCCTCGAGAAGACGGACAACCCATAAAAGAAGATGGCGCTTGTTTAGAAACCTATCAAAAATTTGACCCGTAACTCTGGCATGGAGATACCCTACTAAAACATACCCAAAATGAAGTAAATATTCATTAAATGTCCAAATAAAAATTGTGAGTTAAAAGTTGTTATGTTTATTACCTGTTCGTGTCAATTTTCTTGTTATTTTTGGAGTATTTTTCGGAAAAACAATGATATCAGTATACCTACACTTTTTCACGGCAAACCGCTGCACAATACAAGTGCAAACCGATGGTGGGTTGTGGGCAGATGCGCGCCTGTGTGAAGTAATGTCTTGTATCCTCATTATGGTAGATAACTTCACACAGGCGTGCGCCGCCCGCAACTCACCATCGATATGCACTTGTATTGTGCAGCGGTTTGCCGTGAAACCTGAGAAAAGGTGTATATAACAGTATAGTAATATCATTGTTTTTCAAAAAAATACTCCAAAAATGACAAAAAAATTGACACGAAACAGGTAATAAACATAACGACTTTTAACTCATGATCTTATTTGGACATTTAATGAATATTTACTTTAATTTGGGTATGTTATAGTAGGGTATCTCCACGCCGGAGTTACGGGTCAAATTTTAGATACGTTTCTGAACAAGTGCCAAGGAGACTGGGGTTATTTTCTTACAAGGAATCTGTTTTTTTGCATGCCCCGATGCCCGCGCAGGGAACCTGAAACCCGCAGAGTGCCGATAAAAAAAGACGTTCGCGAACGCAATTTGTCCGTTTTTACGACTAGGATATCCTTGTTTATGCAGACGATCCTCATTCTCGGACCAGCACCCCTTAGTATAATCATGACATAAAATAATGATATTACACTGTATCACAGACATAATAATATTATAAATAACACATAGATCTAGGGCCATGCATGATTGCATCTCAGAGTCAGACTTAACATTGTTAAACGATCCCTTGTATTTATCTATCATGATTTGTAGATTTAAGGATCTGGTGCTTGCCTACATCAAATTGAATCAGCTCAGCTCAGCTCAGTTGTTTGCGTCTAGTCGACGAGTACAAGTGTGCTATTGCAATCACTCTGTCAGTCTTTGTTGACTCAGTTTGAGAAATTGAGTGTGCTAGTTCGTAGGCCTACTAATAAAAGTAGGCCTAGATCTAGATCAATTACATTACTCAATACTAGGTCTAACGTTAGACCTATCATGCCTATAGGTCTATATCAGGATATTACAACATGGAAATGAATGTATGGGAAAATGCATTGAGTGCATCTCTAGACCATTAATTGCATAGACCTACCGGATAATTTTTCCGCTGTGCAATTACTTTTATCCCTATCTTGTCAAAAATAAAATACAAATAGAGCATAGATCTAATATGAAGTTAAACCTACCATTTTCACAGAAATCGATCATCGTAAAAACGTCTCGTCATAATAATCGTCTTCAATCAAGCTAGCTATCATGGCTATAGGACTGGTTTTGTTTACGAACCGCCCAGGCCAGGAGAAAATAATTCACGATAAAATATACGATATCGTCAATTTTATCGTGAACTTTATCGTATACTTTTCACGATAAAAAATACGATATCGTCAATTTTATCGTGAAAAGTTCACGATAAAGTTCACGATATCGTGAATTTCGTGAATTTCGTCGTGAAAAATTGGCGATAAAATTGACGAAATCGTGAATTTTATCGCCAATTTTTCGCGATTTAGTCTATTCGCGATGTCCCTTCAGAGCCACCATAGACTTCACTATGGCTGAAAAGGTAAAACTACAGAGTCTGGAATGTTCAATATGTCAGGATGCCTTCAAGGCCCCCACACTCCTAAATTGTAGACATTCCTTCTGCAAGGTCTGTCTGGACGAATACGATGAACAGCAGCGAGGTCAATATTTTATGCACTGCCCACTTTGTAGGAAACGCACAAAACTAGAACGAAATAGAGTCGCAGGACTTGCACCCAATTTCTCTTTAACAGACGTCGAGGAGGAACTAAATCTAAAGTTCAATGGTAAATCATTAGAGTACTGTTCCCTGCACAGTCAAGTCTTTAAAGACATTCTGTGTGAAGTTTGCAAGGAATTCATCTGTCTGACTTGTTTGTTTGATAAACATCAAGGTCACATGTTTAAAAAGAAGGAAGAGTTGGAAGCAGAGTTGAAAAAGGAAAGAATGTCTGTCATTCAAAAAAGTGAGAAGAAGAAAGCACAGATCAAAAAGTCAATTACCAATGCTGAGCAACAAATGCGTTATATGTATTCTCATCTGGAGAATGTAGAAAAAGAAGTAGATGGAGCCTTTCGTGAAAAGTCAGAGATTCTTCTAAGACACAAGGAAAGACTATCAAAACAAATCAATGACATCCGCACAAAATCTGGCAAGGTAATGACAGATTTCATTGGACGCCAGAAACATTCATTGCAGAGTATGAATGTAAAGTGCACTCTTATGGAACAAAAGGGCAATGCAAGTACTAGTACTGGTAAGGTTTCAGACTCTGATGCACTAAAATTACTTTACATGGAATTCACAGGTCTGAAACAGGAAGTGGAGAAAGACCTCAACGACCCGTCCATAACGCAAGAAGTAATTGAGAACACCCGGTTTTGCCCATTTGATGAAAATGACCTTGACCTAGGTACTCTCAACCAGGACGCTAGCGAAAGCGAGGATGATTCTGACCAAGGTTCTCAGAAAGCTAGCGAAATCGAGGATGATTCTGACCAAGGTTCTCAGGAAGCTAGCGAAAGCGAGGATTATTCTGACCAAGGTTCTCAGGAAGCTAGCGAAAGCGAGGATGATCTTCACCAATGTCTTCCCCTAATCTCCCGGAGATTCGCAAATCCGACTAGCTGGTCACACAATAATTCTCGATCCACGACTTCGGTTCACTTGCGTAAATTGGAGGGTGGCACTTGGGGAGGCGCTAGCCCCCCAAATAAAATGAAACTGCCGCTTCATCGTTTTACATAATATATTTCACCCCATATAAATTTGTGCTTTAGCGGCGAGGGAGCGGAGCGACCAAGCGGGGGTGGGGATAGAAGGGGGTTCTGACCCCCTCCCAGAGTAGGAAGCATTTGCAATTTTAGAACCACATTAGACGCATTTTTAGGCACTTCCTGGAGTAATATGACGTAAAATTGGTTTTTCCTACCCCCTCTAAGAGTAGGGATCTTTTGCAAATTGAGAACCACATTTGGCGCATTAATGTCCACCGGCACTTCCTGAAAAAACGAGGCCTTCTGATTGGTTAGAAGTTAGAGAAAAGTGATCTTTCACGTCGTGATGCGTTGTATATGCGAGGGACGAGGGAGCAGTGGCGTAATGAGCAAAAACGTTTGGGGGAGGGGGCAGAAATAAATCCGCATCACCACCACTCTTACATGTTACGCAAGCTTTGGCAACGTTTTTCAAAGTGGGGAGGGGGGACTGAAGCATTTACGATCAGGTAGAGCAAAGCGATCGAAGCAAGTGGAGCGTAAATTGGCGTGGGGTCCCGGGGCAAAGCCCCGGCGGGTGGGGGGTCAAGGGGCGGAGCCCCATGAAACTCAGTGGTTTTAGGCATTGAATTACGGTCAGATGAGCAACCAGGGGCTCGCTTAGGCAGAGCCCCCGGAAGCTCAGGGAAAAATGCAATTTCAGCACATTTGTAAATCACTGGTATCGAATTTGAAATAAACCACGTTTGAATTTTATTTTGGGAGGGGGAGGGAGAACTTTCCGCAGATCCCCCCCCCCCCCATCAATACGCAAGTGCGAGGGAGCATAGTGAATGAGAAGGGTGAAGGTGACGGAAGGGACTACCCCCTCACAGGTTCTTGAAGTTTTGGTTGTATTCCTTAGCAAAACTATAGTATAAAAACTAGCCATATACTTTTTTTCACACTACACTTTTCTCGGTATTTATTTGTACATTTTGAAGGATGTTATGCGAGGGAGTATAGCTACCGAGTGAGAAGATTTTTGCATTTTTATTTGTCTAAACTCTGCACTGTTGGGCCCCTCAGAGCATAAAAGTGTGTTGCAGTCTTAGTCAGTATTTGCTATACATTTTTTGGGGGATTTTTTTTCAAGTTTTGAGGGGGGGGGGGGACAATCCTCCTAAACAAATTGAGGGGGGACTTGCCCCCACTCCGTCCCCCTCCGGGATCACCCCCCATGTTTGGCGTAAACAAATGGAAATCAGAAGAATGTCTGGTTGGGTACTTGTGAATGTGTATATTAAAAGTAAAATGATAAAGGCAGTTCTTTTTTTTTTAAAGTCGGTACATGTACACTGCAATTTGCATAAAATGAATATCAGTAACTTTCAAAGTTCTCAATTTGAAAAATAATGGGTCAGTGTAATCAAAGTACCCAGAGCCACAACAAAGTCTCATTGTAAGACATTCCTGGATCCGCCACTGAAGCTAATACCCCTCGAGCTTCGGGGGCTCTGCGGCCAGGCGCGTAGCCAGGGGGGCGGTGGGGGCGGTCGCCCCCAAAAAAACGCCGGCCAAAAAAAAAAGAGAGAGAAAGAGAAGAAAAAAAGGAAGAGGACGTAGGAAGAAAAAGGGAAAAGGAGTCGAGAACGGTACAACGAATCGTCTTCTTTCTCTAATAATTTAATAAAACATCAAAGCTTCCGCGCTCCGCGCGTAAAGGGGGAAATTGAGTTCAAACTAAGGATAAAGAGTCGAGAACGGAACAACGAATCGTCTTCTTTCTCTAATAATTTAATGAAATGTCAAAGCTTCCGCGCTTCGAAAGAGGGGGACTACAGATAAGGATTAAGGGTCGGGAAAAGTACACTGACGAATCGTCTTCTTTGTCGAATAATATACGTCAAAGCTTCGCGCAGGAGGATGGTGGGGGGGGGGGGCTGAATCCAGACAAGGATTAAGAGTCCAGAACGGTACTTCGAGTCGTCTTCTTTCTCTAATAATTTAATGAAACTTCAAAGTTTCCGGGAGGGGAGTAAACTGTATTCAGATAAGGATTAAGGGTAGAAAAGTACAACGAATCATCTTCTTTGTCTAATCATGGACCCTACTACGTAATAGGGTCCATGGTCTAATAATACGTCAAAGCCTCCGCGCTATGCGCATGAGGGGCGGACTGAATTCAGACAAGGATTATGAGTCGAGAAAGGTACAAGAATCGTTTTTTTTTTCAAAGCTTCCGCGCTTCGCGCGGGAGGGGGGAAATTCCCCCCTCCCTGCACCCACCCCCATAGGTGGTTCGCACGCTTCGCGTGCTCACTACCGCCCCCCCTAAAATGAAATCCTGGCTACGCGCTTGGCTCTGCCCCTAGACCCCACTTTGAAAAACGTTAAGCGGGGCCTGCATGTTTACTATACACAAGTAATTGATATGTATGTCTTCAATAATTAAGGGGTCGGCAGTATTAAGAGACGTTTTTGTTGTGTATAGAGACCCGTGTTCAGTGACTCCAATCAGTTATGAATTGTTGAGCTTGATCACAGCGGAGGGATACTCCAGGTATGATTTATTCTTTGTATGTGATGTTGATAAGAGACGGTGGTTATATTTGTACTTTTGTTTTCATGTAAGCATAAGTATAGGTACCTAATCATCAATTGTATAGCAATGTTGATAATAGTCTTGATAGTTGATAATTATTTTGTATAGTTGCTCACTAATAGGAGTATGGGTCATTGTTAATAGTACATAGTCACATTATTATTTGTTTCCATTGTTGATTCATTGTTTATCTTTGTAGTATATGTAAATTGTCATTCAGTGATTAAATTGTGGACAAAGATGTATTAATAGTCGCAGTTATACTGGAACGATATCCGGAATATCGACTATGTCATACTAAATACACTGTATGATGTTTTTTCATTATCACTTCCTCAGTTGTTCAAATTCAGCAAACGTTGTAATTATTCGGTTATTTTATCTGAAACGACTTCAACGATTTTGATGTTTTTGTGGATGCACAATACATTTCAGATATTGTTGTAAATATTTTGTAGTTTACTATTAAACTGAAGGAATTAGTGCTCGCACTCGTAGGGTAATGTTGTTTTGTTACATATAATATAATTCCAGAAGAGTGACTGGATAGGACAGCAAGGTGTGAGGCTACATCTAAAAAACGGTTGTTCTGGTTAAACCTTAGTTGGGCGAGTCAGTCAGGATTGCCAAGTTATTTGATGATTAAACAATTGGATTCATTTATTTGTTGTGATGTTCACAAATAGTGAAAGAAGAGTCAGGTGTAATTTAAATGGCTATTTGTTAACATGTTAAAAATTGTACCTTTAAAGTGACTTGGTAACATTTTTGAAGGTTGATGACAAAAATTGCTTAATTTATATATAAAATGTTACTTACTATATTTCTTCTCCTTTACTAACCCTCTGACATGCAAAAAATCCTGAACAAAATTCTCAAACCACGAAGATATCTATGGCTTTCTTTGAAGGCGTCGAAGTACGACACCCTCTAACAGTGATTAACAGTAAATTCTCCCAACCATTTTTGAATTTTCCCAACCGTTTTTCCATGAAAAAAAGACCTAAAACAGGCTATTAAAAATCTGTCAACACTTAAATGTCTGGAGTGGAATGTAGAGCCATTTTATTGCCTTGTGAGATTTCCATTCACCTAAAATGTAATTAAATTGTAATAATATAGTTGGGAGAATTCAGGAATCGATTAGTTCAGTTTTTCCCAATTTGTACCATGAATAATGGTCCGTTTTCACTCAAATTTCAGATTATCTTTAATTGTACATATAGCATTGAATTCACTACCTTAGCACCACTATTTCTCATCTGAACAATGTTACCAAGTCCCTTTAAACGTGTCTAAAAAGTGTAATGTGTTGTACGAGTCAGATAACAGATGATGATGAACATGTATATTATAATCAATTATCATTTTGTTATGGTGCATTGTTTCCCTGCTTTGTATTTGCAGGTTTTTTTCTTTCTGTTCTCATCTATTGACATACGTCATTCATCATTGTACATAATAAATTATGGCTCACACTACTCCTTTGTGTGTGGCTTGGTGTTCTGCGTCCTGTCAAAGCCCCCTCCCCCCCTAACCTCTCATAGGCTACACTAGACATTTGTACTCATTGATTTTGGTTAATTATAATCAGAGGATTAGACAGAAAGCTCCAAATATAGGTGTATCAATACAATCTTGTGCACTGTATTGGATATTCATTAGGGTCGTGTTGTATATTCCTCATTATCACTGCATCCAGGAGTGTTTCGTATACAACTGAGCAACGCGGGGGTATTGAGTAAGAGTTTGGTTGGGCGAGTCAGGATAGCCAAATATACATGTGAACCTGTATATATATTGTGTTATTCCTGAGATAATTTTTGTTCTTCATATTTAATCGTGAATGCATTTCATAAGTACTTCATTGAAGTTGGATAAATCAAGATGCACATGTAAGAGGATGACACAGTGTCTCTTGTCAAGAGTTGTATTTTAGGCATCTTTACTTGAATTCTAAATGAGATAAGTGGAGTACCAATTGTAAAAGCATATTAAAGAGTTACTGATGGGGAAAAAGTTGATCAATATTTGTTGAGACTGCTTAGTCTCGGACACACAGCTTATAATAATCATAAAAGGCTATTTAAAAGCAGAAAAATGTGTTAGACTGTATTTGTTTATCATTGATGTGAACAAATTGAATGTGAACATGTGAATATGATTGTTCTTTCCTTTTGTTCTTGTATGCACATGTAACTCAACATCTTGAGTCATCTTGTCTTTCTGGTAGTGCTTGTCCTGACATACCCCTCTCCCTTTTTTATTATCGGACTACGATAATAATATTGTACTTTACGATTTAATTGCTTGTATGCATCATTACATTATGTTCATTCAAACATATGTCCATTTTTCTTTTAATAAATCGAATTAAAAAGAAATCAGTAGTAGTGTCTTTTCTATAAAGAAACATTTGAGCTCGGCATATGATATTATGTTAATCTATTCAACATCAGCTTAACGGTTAAATCCCTCTAGTCTTAGGTTCAACTAAAGCGTACCATAGCGAAAGGCCCAAAAGTAGTTTAGTATTTACATGTTAGATTTTCACTTATTTCATGAATTACATTATATTACAATTATAAAGTAAAATCTTGTTAAGGATGTTGGTGTGTAGACCTGAATTTCGAGAAACGCGTCATAAACATAAGCCAAAATATCGTTTCCATTTTTCACCCCAGATATAATTTTTGTGTCTGCCTGAGTTTTGTTCGTATATTATATTAGCGAGGAATGTTTGTATCAAAGCGGAACGAAGTAATATCCAAATTTGGACATGCTTACATTGCAAATATTTTGCCATTGTAAATTTATTCTTAAGAATCTATTCGACAAACTTGTTTTGAGCTTCTAAGCACCCACGCTCCTCATGTTACAATCAGTGATCATTCAAAGACTTTTGTATGTAAAACCAACCAGCGTGAACATCATCACAAAAGATTTCAAGCAAGGTACGTTTCCTTTCAGAATGTTTTTCAAATGTTTTTTTCTTCTTTCTTCTGTTATCCTTGTTACAAGCACAGCCGTATGAAATATCTTACTTGTCTTTGTGTTTCTCTCATGCGGGTTATCCGCCACTTCTACTTGGAAATATGATAGAAAGAAGCACATTTAAGCAAAGGGGATCTGCATTAGATTGATTTTTATATCATTTTCTTCGACACACTGCATGTTTTTGGCATCTGTCAAACCGGATTAATTACATAGAGACACACTCTCCTCTTGTCTTGCGAGACAGACGCTGTATACTTTCTAGAATAGACCTCTCATGTCACTTGTTGCCAGTTACTTTTATTTTTACTGGGGAAGTATATGTGTGAATCTTTTTAGCTCTGCTATTTGTTAATAAATATTGCCGAGGAGATGACTCGACACTTTTTAGTCCACAAATCGTTTTGCAGTTAGCAGGAACTAGGCAAATAGTGAGTATAGTATGAATTTTTGACTCGTTACCTCTAAATTAAGTTGATCCAAGCTCATCGGAATAGAGTAACATACAATCCATAAATATATTGCAGAAACCCTAATCCTTAGTAATAATCATTACAAATTTGAATAAATGAAGGATTAAATGTTATTATACAGTAAGCTTGCGGGTGCACCATGTGAGAGAGAGAGAGAGAGATAGAGGATTGAGGAGCCTACTGTATATCTACATCACCATGCAAGCCGACACTTACAAGCAGCATCTAAATATTATTAGTATTGTGGGAATGATGAGAAAGTGGCCTATACCCACATAAGCATGTTTTAAGTTTATTAAGTTTTTTACGTCTATACCTGGGCAAGGATAAGGCAATTTGTTATGGTATTAATTTCATAGTCACAATTAACACAAGGCCTTATTATACAACATGTAAAAGGGGACGAAAGTCCTTAAATTCATTGACATTGACAAAATGTAATAATTTGTTAAAACTTTTTTTTGGTGGAGGAGGGGACGGTCAGGTAACTCTTTTTGCCTCCCCCCCCCCCCCCACATCCGGATCTGCCACTGTTACAGTATGTTTATATTCGCAATAGGATATGAGTGAAACCGTGTGCTATACTGAAATGCAAAATAAATATTTAAACGGCTTTTGAATTGAAAGCTAGAACATTTTAAGTCACCAAATTGTAAATTTGTCATTATACATTTTCAATACTAAAAACATTTCTTGTCTAACTTATCTTGACCTCAAATGGCTCAGATTCAGGGCTCAATTTTTTTTTGTCCACGGGGGCTCTTCCAAAATAAAAAACGCCCCCGTGAGCCTTCTCACGGGGGCTCTTTTAGTACAGACGGGGGCTCTTTTTTAATAAAAATTTCCATTGAATTGGTGGTACCCATGAAACTCCTAAATTATTTGCTATTTCATCATTATCATTAATAGTCGGCATTATTTCTATTACAACTTTACAAGTTATAACATGCAGCTAATGGTCAGATCTCTTCCCTTTGTACGAAATTTCTGGTCCAAGCCCGTATACATTCGCGTATGAGTATAAACTTGAAAAAGAATATCAAAATACAAACTATCAAATAAAAATCAATGCAGATCATTAAAGTTAAGAAAAGTAACGACAAATTAAAAGACAGCTTTTAACATTGCCTTGTGATGTAAACAATTTTCACTTCGTGTTTGTGATTTGAACACAAGACCTTAGGCCTTGATTTCTTTTCAGAAATTAAACCGATTATGACATTTCTATACATGTTGACGATTTTTCTTTGAAAATGTTATATTTATAAGTTGACAGCGTAAGACGCAATGTGTAAGTTAGTATAGCTTCAGATTGGATTTTTTTTTCGTTACACTCTCTGGTTAAATACATACATCCATAAACTTATAAAGAAACAGACAAGTTTCAGAAAAATAAACCAATCGTCACAATCACTTTATCTTACATAGACACTGTGTACGTATGTTATACAGAAACAAGACCACGTTTAACTACTTGGTGCAAATTACTTCATGTCTTGTATTTTTTCGAACGAGCTGTTTTTTATTGCGTTGATACCACGCTTATCAATGTAGGCGATTTTGCCTTAAAGATAAACTTCAGTACTGGTAATGCGATTGCATTGTGCAAGAAAAGGTGTGGAAAGGATCAGAATCTGTTGATCATGTAGCATGTAAGTATTGTTGTGCACTGCAAGGTTCTCGAGTCATCAAAATCATAATAAATTTGACCGAGTCTTGGTAAAGTAACAAGCACTGTACACAGAAAGCTATATATGGGACAACACACATCTTGTCGGGACTAGTACTACCTTGATTTCCTTGTCTTTCTATGCTCATTACTCAGCCAGTATACATTTTCTTCCAAAATTGTTTAGCACATGTCAATTTTTTGTAATCTTGAACATTCAGTGTAAGTTTCGTTTGATTCTCTGAGAATTAATTTTCTTTTTTTTACCAGAACTGGAGTTTATCTTTAATGTGCTCGCTCTAAATATATAAATCTAATCTTTTGCATACGCATTACTCAATCTGTATAGTGGATATGATCGTCGCAATGTAGTATAGTCAAATTGGAGTTTCCTTTGTTCGTTAGGACTAGTTCTCTTAAACATATACAAGTATTATATAATTGTATGAACACTCGTGAATGCCAGAGGGAAAAACCGTTGCAATCGACTGAACTTTAGCCTATTTTGTTCATTTTTTTTTTGTCGCGCCCATATCGCCTTTGTAGTTGATCATAAGCTGAAATAAGGAAGTACTTGAGCTCGAAAATTTATATCTTCACTGTTCTCACGCGGGGGTGATTTCGAAATAGAAACTTGGCCACAAACACAACTAAACTATTCAGAATAAATTGCAGAAAGGAAAAAAGACAGGAAGACCTTGTCAATCTTATTACACAAGTGTAATTAACACTCCTCTTCAGAAAAGTAGAGACCTAGACCAGACCCCCCCCCCCCCCTGATTTCGCGGAAGAAGAAAAAATGGTTTTAATGGTAATGGTCGACATAAAGACTCTGAGCTCATCCTGTTCTCTATTTAATTATGAATCGAAAGAGAAAATTAGCGCCACCCTCGTAGTAAGTTTCGAAAGATGGATGATGTATATACTGGGCTGTTATCTTATTCTTATTTTGTCCTTGTTGCACGTGCGTGCTTTTCTTCTCAGTGATTGATTTAGTTGCGTGTTTTTTTTAATGAAGTACATTTAATTACATCTATTTGTTATGTGTGAGCTAGCTTCCTCGTTGCTTTTTCATTAGTCCTCACTGTGATGCACGTATATACGTGTGAGATTATATACGACAACGTTATATTGCAGCTGTATTGCTCGTTCAGGCAATCATTGTACAAGACAAACAAATGTATGTTTTATCACCTTGTGCCAATTGATATCTAGACAAAATATTTGATACCTACAAGACTGTGACACCATTAACTATAACCTCGAATTGATCACGCAACTTTCCGTGACTCTTTTCCCCTACCCCCTTCTCTCTTTCTCTCTCTCTCTCTCTCTCTCTTTCTCTCTCTCTCTCTCTCTCTCTCTCCCTATCTCATTATTTACTTATTAATTATACCTATTATTTTAAGCTTACAAATAGCATGCCCCACCTCGCACAGGTGATGTCAAGTCCAAGTAATCTTGTCCCATACAATGTTACCGACCATGCACATCAACGTTTCTGTTTATTTGATGACTGTATGAAGTTTACAGCCCTAAACATGATCGCAAAGGACTTTCGAGAATTCAACTCAAGGGCAATTTCAATACCCTATTGTAAATTCCATAGGAATCATGTTCAGATTACGTAATACATCATTGTTATGCTAAAAATGTCAATAGGTGAGGGCTAGGCCATTGGAATTGCCTTTTTCGAAAGTCTTTGCTATTTTGGTCCCAAAAGCGTTTGGGTCAGACAAAACATCAAATAAAACTATATTTTTAAGTCGATTGTGTTCATACTTCCAACACACATTTCAAGAATATTAATTGGAACCATATATGGGCCATAAACTAGGACTTCCAAATTAGCATGTACCCGTGTGAGAGATGGAATCTAGCAAATAGCATGTAATCGGTCTTATATAGGGAAAGGGATCTTTTTGTAAACAACAAAATGTACCTTTAATTATTTCACTCTGTCTTATCATTATTATCTTAGGTATATTAGTTTATTATCAAATAAATTCGACTGTCAAGTTTCAGGCTTTCAAATATCAGAGGCCTACGTAGGTTTCTTAAAGGGATAGTTGGGTTCTGTTGCAGAGGACGCTACACAAAATAATTTGTTGTGAGATAATGAAAAACTGAGTGTCAAATTTGAAAGAACATAATTTTTAAATGACAAAATCATCTTTGTTTGATCAAAATCGGTTCAGAGACGGCTGAAATATAACGATTTCTAATACTTGTGTACCACCACAAATATTAAATATTTTGACAAATTGAAAAAAACGTTGAAAAAATAACGCCTTTAACGTCGTATTTCAGCCAATGCCGATGTTGGCTTTTTTGTTGGAATTTTCGTGTTGCTTATATTACCCACAATTAGCCGGCTCATGTATTGTTATTTTTAATTAAATATTTAATTAACGGTCACCGTGTTTTTTTTAAAGTGGAGCTGAATCGGTATGATCGTATTGGCTAAATTTCACACATTTTGTGGTTTAAAATTACCTTCATAGCAATTTTAGGTTCTAAAAGGGCACTATAAATGTCATAGATAAGAATAAGAGCAAAAACCATGCACTTTGAAGGCATTTGCGGTCTGAAAACAGAAATCAACTATCCCTTTAAGCAAGCAGTTCTGTCGGTATTGCATTTTTTGTTTGCCTGCAAATACACAGCTGGGAAAATATCGTTGGGTATTTTGTAAAATAAAACATGTTTCAAGGTTGAAATCACAGATACTGAATAATTATATAGATTTATTTCACAGGGTATTGCATATTCTAGTTCCAAATCAATATGTGCAAAAATGTGTCAAATTCTATACAGGCTCTAATTATGTTGGAGGGCGGCATATAATATACTCGACCATTTCTTTTATATTTAAATATAGGGATGGCTTAATATTATTATACAAATATACACTGTCTTGAGAGGTTCTGGTTAAAACTATGCGCAAGAGTCGACTCCAATAGTACTATTTGCTGAGGGGTGCATGCCCGAAGCAAATGGTACTTTTGGAGTCACCGAGGCCCATAGTTTTAACCAGTACCTCGAATAGAAGGCATGGTATATTTGTTTTATATCCTGCATTAAAAATGTATTTAACAACAAAAAAATTACCATTTTGGGAAGAAAAACAAATTTTCAACTCCCAAATAGTACTCTCATAATACTTTTTTCTGAGCAACCTTAAAATAGTTCAAATATTTATGGTCACGTGACGAGCTCTCAACCAATCAAAAACCAATACATTTTGGATGCAGGATATCATTTCAGCTAGATCCTCGAGTGTCGTTGTATATTTGTCCATTATATCATGCATCACAAAGTTAGTGTTTTATTAAATTTTAT
Organism: Strongylocentrotus droebachiensis; assembly: GCA_035222895.1. NCBI lineage: Eukaryota > Metazoa > Echinodermata > Echinoidea > Camarodonta > Strongylocentrotidae > Strongylocentrotus > Strongylocentrotus droebachiensis. The sequence goes on from JAVYIG010013700.1 coordinate 24,962, forward strand.
TTTATAATAATTTTTTGATGCAGGATATAAAACAAATATACCATGCCTTCTATTCGAGGTACTGGTTAAAACTATGGGCCTAGGTGACTGCAAAAGTACCGATTGCTTCGGGGCTGCGCCCCTCAGCAAATAGTACTATTGAAGGCATTTCTGGCGCATAGTTTTAACCAGAACCTCTCAAGACAGTGTATATTATATTAAAATATAAATCCACTGCAAACACATGGGTAAGAATTCATGTTAATATTTCAACAACGGACTAATTTTATGGGGTCAACATGAAGTTCATATCCACTTTATTCACTGAGGACACGTTTTATGTAATAGTTGGTAAAGTTTAGTTAAGACACAGTAGGGCATTCCCGATCACTACTCACATAAAAAGTTGACAAGGTATCAGTCAGTACAGTACAATAACAGGTAGACGTTAGCTGTAAAAACTCACATCTCCCTGGTAATACCTTATTTCTGTCAATTTATCGAAAAATGCTTTAGGGTGATCAGATCTGCATCCTTGATGTAGTGTACAGCAGAGAAGAAAAGGAAATGGGGATAGGTGAAAATAAAAAGACACATGGGAAAAGAGACAGAGAGAGTATGTAGTTGAATCCGTTTTGCTTTGAAATTCAACATTTCCTGTAAAGGGACAAGTAGTATATTTTCTCCCGGCTTCGTAAATCCGCCCCTTCAAATTTTGACCATCTAGCACTAACAGCTAATCCACTGGATATGGCAGCCTTCAAGTTTGAACTGACAATGGGCATTGCAGCATTGATATCATCTCTAATCCGTATTATTATTTAGTGTCACAGACATGAAGTCAATACAAATAATAGGTCAGTTTTGATCTTGGATTTTATTTTGTAGAGACTAGAGACATAAAGAGAAAATAATAAGCATTACAAATATAATGAGTTGCAAAGTAACGTATATAATGTATTTTTTTTATTTCAGACATAATAGCATTTCCATTTGTGCCCTCGACTTCCTGTGCTTGAAATACGTAGCTAATCCTTCGTGCTAACTTTCTCCTCTATATAGGTTCATGCCTCTTCGACTGACTTTACTATGGCTGAAAAGGTAGAACTCGTAGAAATCGTACACCTGCCTGAAAGTATGGAATGTCCACTATGTCTCGAAGCCTTCAAGGCCCCAACCCTACTAGCATGTGGACATACCTTCTGCAAGCTCTGTCTCAACCAATACGATGAACAACACCGGGGTCAAGATTTCATGGAATGTCCAGTTTGTAAGAAACGCACCAAGCTGGAAAAAAATAGAGTCGCAGGACTTGTACCAAATTTCTCTGTAAAAGGCCTCGAGGAGGAATTACATGCACATCTTAGGGTCAATGGTAAATCATCAGAGTACTGTTCCCTGCACAGTAAAGTCTATAAAGACATTCTGTGTGAGATTTGCAAAGAATTTATCTGTCTAACTTGTTTGTTTGATAAGCATCAAGATCACAGGTTTAAGAAGAAGGAAGAGTTGAAGCCATATTTGAAAAAGAAAAGAAAGTCCATCTGTCAAAAAAGTGAGGAGAAAAAAGCACAGATCAAAAAGTCTATTACCAATGCTGAACAATATAGGACTGTTATGCATTCTCATCTGGCGAATCTGGATAAGGAAATAAAGAATTCCTTTAGTGAAAAGTTAGAGATTCTTCGGGGACACTGTGAGAGACTAACAGAAGAAGTAGACAACATCCGCAACAACTCCGATAAGGTATTGAAAGAGTTCATTGCACGCCAGAGACAAACATTGCAGAGCATCGATATGAAGAGCAGTCTTATGGGACAAGAAGGCATTGCAAGTACTAGTACTTGTACTTTGTCCGACTCTGAGGCAATGAAAGCACTCTACATAGGATTTCGAGATCTGGAGAATGAATTGGAGAGAGACCTCAATGAAACGTCCATAGCGCATGCCAAACAAGAAGTTGAGAGTACCCAGTTTTATCCATCTGATGAGAATGATCTTGACCTAGGCAATTGTCTCAACCAGCAAGCTAGAGAAAGCGAGAGTAACTTTAAGCACGCAATGACTGATCCTGGTAGTATGCGCGAGACCACCATGTCAGGTCTATGGACGGTGACAGATAGATTTATGCGCAATTAGCGATGTTGGGTTCATGAAATGAAAGTTGTGAGAGTGTTCTGTTAATGTTTTCAGCTTCTGAAATAAGGAATCTGAAATAGCAAGAAATGATGATCCGGTACAAATGCAAATAGCTTTTTGTAGTTTCAATAAATGAAAGGGATTTAGTTTTGTCTTCCTAAAACTTGCCCAAACAATATTTTACTTGTCGTTTCATTGCATATTTTTCTGTAATATAATTATTCATTGCATCGTGTTTTTTATGAGAAATGAAATCATTTAAAATGTATGGAATTACCATCGTATCATACAACAAACAACATCTTGTAAGTAAAATCAGGGGCGGATCCACGTAGCGATTATTCCGACCTGGCCCCCCCCCCCTAGCCCCCCAAAACGATAAAAAAATAGGATAAAAACGTAAAGTTAACCTTTATAAAACAAAAAACAAAAGCGCCCCCCCCCCGCTTATTCGCCGGCCGGCTGGGTCGGCACTAAATTTTGTATTAAGATTTGGCTACCCCCCCCCCCCTTGACGCCGTCTGGATCCTCTGCAGGCGCGGATCCACGGGGGGGGGGGGGGGGAGGTTGACGGGTCAACAACAAAAAGAATTAAAAAAAACAAATTCTCACGAATAAGGTGGAAAAAACAAAAATAGTGGTCTCAACCCCCCCCCCCCCCCCCGCTTATTCACCGGCTGACTGAGTCGGCGCAAAATATTGCCTGAAAAATTGGACCAAAAAAAAAGTACCTCCTACCCCCCCCCCCCCCCCCCCCCCCCCCCCCCCCCCCCCCGCTTATTCACCGGTAGCTGAGTCGCAACTAATATTTTCTCACGGATTGGGCCCCCCCTCTTCCCGCCGGCTGGATCCACCACTGAGTAAAATACTGTTAAATTAAACAAAATGATGTATTCTCATTTAGATAAAGATATTGTAATATATTTTAAATGTTCGTACCATGTTAGACAGTCATGAATAACTCCAAGAAATCTTTAATTGCGTTCTTAGTCTTTTTTGTTTGTTTTGTAGCATTTTTCATTGTATTCATACAGTACAAAATATATTTAAAAAAAACATACAGCTTCACTGATTTACATAACATATCAAAATATAACGAAAATTGTACATCCCTCAAAAAATACACAAGATAGTTTAATACACAGTACATAATGTTTTCAAATTAATTATACTGAATGAATATCATAAATCAAAGCCTTGCACACAAACGGACAGACACCCCACACACGCTCACATACTCAGACACACATACAAACTTACATATCCCCCCTTCATTCCAAAGCTCAACAAATCCCCCCTCCCTTCCCGAGCATTCACATCTACACATTTGTTGGAAATCATGTCTCTTCCTTTACCTTATGACCAAATTATATTAAAAATTTCTGAGTCTGAGAAAGAAGTATTTGCCTCGCCGTCCTTAGCTGTGGAAGTTGTGCCATTTTCTGAAGTGAAGTGTTAAAGTGCCCCTCTCCCCCCGATAATTCCTTTTCTTCTTGCCTATTTTCTATAATTCTTTTTTAAAAATTTCTTGAGGAATTGGGGGTCTATTTTTAGTTGAACTATATTTAAAAATCATATGTTTTGAAGAATAATGTGATTGACAGTTGTTCTTCTCCCGCATTGGATCTTTTTATCCCGATATGAATTTCTTGCCAGTGTAGATCTTTGATTAACGCTGATAAAGCAAAAAGGTCACCGCAGTCCTTCCAAACATTTGCTACCTTTTCACAGGTAAAAACAGATGTTCATAGGTCTCTTCGTGTTTATTGCAAAAGGAGCAAAGATTGCTCACTGCAAATGCTTATTTGTATAAATTAAATTATATAACATTTTATATTAAAATTCCCTCAGCTTTCTGTCCAGAGTGAATTTTCGGGGTCTTAAGAAAATTGTTCTCGTGTCATTTTCGACCATATTATATGTAAGTTCTAAGTTGCATGTAGCATAATATTTTTCCGTTCTCATCTTTAACAATGTACTATAGATATATTTCGATGTTATGCCTTGCAAAGAGTGGGGGTTTCCGTTAATAATAAATTCTAAACTTAATTCGGTATCCTCACAAGGATGTTCATATATATTCAAAAGAGTTTTCCATGATAATGGAATGGCTTCATATAATATATTTCAATGCTGTTTAAATCCATTTTATTAAATTCTCAAGGCAAGATATCGATCAATAAGTTAATTGTCAAAACTACAGCTCGGTGTGAATTGGGGTGTTTGAAGTATATGAAATGAGTTTTGTTTATATTAAGAGATATCTCATTTCACCTAAACCCTGTGGACACTTTTGGTAACTACATCTTCAAGGTGTTCATTAGTGTTTAGAAAGTTGCTTGTCGTAGACTCACGGATTACATGAATGAAAATAGATTATGGGATCCTAACCAATCTGCATATAGACCCTATCATAGTACTGAAAGCGCACTTATCAAAGTAAAAAATGATATTCTGTCTGCTATGGATAAAGGTCGAGTAGTTTTATTGTTGTCATTATATCTGTCAGCAGCCTTCGATACTATTGACCGTCATATTTTAATTTGTCGGTTATCAACAAGGCTAGGAATTGAGGGTGCAGCTCTGAGATGGTTTAGGTCATATTTGGAAGACTGATCCACATGTGTTGAAATTAGGGGGAAACAGTCAGTAGTAGCTTCTAACAAAGTAGGTCTCCCTCAAGGATCCGTATTTGGACCCATAGGATATACTATATATACTTTGCCTGTCTCAGACATCGCTAGACATTATAACGTTTCATATCACACTTATGCTGATGATACACAGCTGTATGCTACATTTGACCCTAAGCAACCTAATGGCTTAAATACTGCATTAAAAACTCTTTCAGATTGTGTCACAGATATAAGTATGTGGATGGGAAGGAATAAGCTTAAACTAAATGAGGAAAAGACAGAGTTTTTGGTAATCGGCTCCAAACACAACTTGGGAAACATTAATGATGTCAATCTTACATTCGGATCCACCCAGATTGCACCATATACATTGGTCAAGAACCTTGGAGTAATTTTGGATTGCAACATGTCCATGTCTAACCAAATTGACCAGCTTTGTAAATATGTACGTTTTCAGTTGAAGAATGTATCACAGATTAGGAAGTATGTATCTGAAGATGCATGGCATCATGTGATCCGCAGCCATGTTCTTTCCCGGCTGGATTATTGTAACGGGCTGCTTACAGAAGTCCCTCAAACATATATAAGAAGACTTCAAAGTTTACAGAACTGGGCTGCTCGTATTATTTTTCGTTTAGACCGTCGTCACGATGCCATGCCCCTACTAACATCCCTTCATTGGTTGCCAATCAAACAGAGGATTGTTTTTAAGATTATTTTATTTATATACAATTTTTTTCATGATCAGGCGCCAGAGTATTTTAGTGACTGTCTTGAGTTGTACCGACCTGTACGTACAAACCTTCGCTCCAATGCATACCCATTTCGATTGACATTTCATGTGGCTCGTAGTAAGGCAGGAGATCACACGTTCACTGTTGCAGCAGCTAAGGAGTGGAATAAACTTCCCTCCAGTATAAAAGCTGCTCCATCAGTGAATGTTTTTAAGAAACTCCTTAAAACTTACTTATTTCCTACTTGATTCGCTATTATTTTTGTTTTTTTCTCAATGTTATGTTAAGATTTGTGGTTATATTGCATAATATTGTAAGCGCTGTGATATAGTGTACTATGAATAGCGTAGCTAAATGCCTAATAATAATAATAATAATATAGATATTGGGCGGATATTGCTTACTTCATGTGGATTGTGCTTCTTATAAATAAGAATTAATTTCTCGACTTTAAGGAGATTTGGACATACTCCAATTGAAATCGATAAATTGAATACATGTTTACGAATTGATGGGGATACAATGAAGTATATATTTTGTTTAAGAAGCGTAGTTGTAATCCTACCATGATCCTGTGATCTACTGGAGTCCAGTGATTTTACAATTCATTATTTCTGTTGAGTTTGTTGGGTTAAAGAATAAAGATTTATCAATAAAACATGGAAGAAAATGGGTAAACTCAACATTTGTAGTACATGTATCAGTTTCTTCTGCTAGTTATAGGCCAATATTACTTAGGAGTACTTGAACGAAGTAGACATTATTATCATTTGATAGAGCATCTCTTTACCCCTTTTATTGTCAAATTATTTTGGGGGAGAGGTTCAGTTTTCTTTCGCATTGCATCAGTGTTAATACACCATGAAGTAAAGTACACCATGCTTTGTAAAGTATAAGACATAAAATGACCAAACAACTTTGACCAGAGAATGTAATTTAACATAATTAATGCTAATTAATCTAAATCACAGCCGTGACATTCATTCTAATATTATGAGAGGAAAAATGTACTTCAAATACAAACTAATAATAACGGATGCATATCCACTATAACTTATTTTGCATTACTCTTCATCTTTATTGCTCAAGAAGTGAAAGGAGCCAAAGGACCCCTTACAGAAACTAAGAGCAATGCAGGGTCCTGTTTATACCCTACATGTAGTGCTTTGAATGTGCATTAAGAATGGCTTTTCTACCACAGAACCCCTCCCTTAAAAAAGGGCAAAGTTCATTTCCAAAAAAAAAGAAAAAGACATCAATATTTGTATGCTAAGTGCAGAACTAGAATAAAATATAACATCCACTATATACGCTTGCATTGTAAATTTAGTTCGATTTATTTGTTGGTGAATTAATAGATGGTCGTTTATTATTTGTGTGGCAAATATCCTGCATAGATGAACCCACAGGCGAAGCAAGGATTTTTTGATGGAGGGGGGGGGGGGGGAGGGCAGAAGTGAAGGATCGCCTGAGCAGGAAACAAAATCTGCATCACCACCACCCTTACATGCAGGCCACACTGAACGTTTGTCAAAGTTGGTTGGGGGAGGCTAAAGTATTTACGATCAGGAATTGGTGTGGGGTGTAGGGGCAAAGCCCCCGGAAGCTCAGGGGTATAGAAATTTAATAAAGGTCAGATGAGCATATTTTGATACATTTTTCATGACTTTGGCAGGTCACTGATTTGTGCTGGGTCGAGAGGCGGAGCCCCCGGAATTTCAGGGGTTCTAGGCATTTAATTACGGTCAGGTGAGGATATTTTGTTAACTTATTTGTGACACAAATCATGTCTTCCCTCAATCATGTCCATTCTGTGACGTAACACATCTCAGCAGCGTTCGGAGAGCTCTTCAGGTGCTATGCCGGGGTGTATTTAAGCGTTTTGTAATTTATAATATTCATTACTTCGAATGTTTCCAAGCATTTTATTTTGATAACCTTGTCGAATCAAAGTTTCAACCTTGCAATAATGAAAATAAAGTTATTTTTTTAAAATCAATGAATATCTACTTGAACAACTTATAAATAACATATGCTTGCCGTAGGTACCAAATTAATTGGCATTTATTTCCTTTGAATGTTAAGCAAGCAGTTCTGTCGGTATTGCTTGTTGTTGTTCAAGTTCAAGTTCATTTATTCAAAACCACACAAAACATGATATAATCTTTTATATGAAAAAGAAACTGGTAATAGTACATTAATCAACATATATTAACTTGATTACATCATTAGATGAATGGTTTTAGGACCCTTGTGAACGGGGCCCTATAGTCCACAAAATACATACATTAACGATATGGCAAGGTGAATAAAAAGAATGTAATGTTTATACAAGGGATGGAAAAAAACTAAGCTACAGAATATAGAACAAACACACACACAATATATATATATATATATATATATTCACACACACGCGCGCGCGCACGCACACACATAGTAAACACACTGATGAGTAGGTTCTTAGTGGTCTATAAGCATTTGAGAATGAGAAATTATTAAGATACAAAGTAGAATTATATCAGTCTTTAAAGTAGGTACGTTTTAGATAACCTTCTAAACCTAGAAAGAGTTGTACTATTTTTCATATCATCAGGCAAACTGTTCCATTCTTTGATGCAAGAGATACGGAAAGAGGTCAGAGTGATATTTGTTCTTGCAAAAGGCTGATGAATAAGACCCCTTTGACGTGTATTATAATTATGAATTTTTGACTTTTTACGGAATAAATCTTTTAACGTACATTCATGAGGCATAGACTGAAGTTTAATCATAAATAATACGCAATTGAACGACACAAGTCCACTTAGTGGTAACATTCTTAGTCGAAGGAACAATGGAGAACTTGGATGTCTATTATTAGAATTAATAATAAGCCTTATTGCCTTCTTCTGCAATACTCTCAATTTATCAAGATATGACTTAAAAGTGTTTCCCCAAGCAACGTTACAATATGTCAAATAAGGAAGAATAATACTATCATATAATGTTATCAGCACTCTTTCAGGTAAAATAAATTTTAATCTAAAAATGACACCTACACTTCAGGACAACTTAGTGCATACAACATCTAAATGATTCTTCCAAGATAAATGCTCATCCATAGTTAACCCTACGAACTGAACATTTTCACTAAGCGCAACATCATGGCCTCCAACATTAAGAAAAGTAATACCATCTGGAAGCTGTTTACCCTTTGAGCGAAAAATAACACATTTGGTCTTTTAGACATTCAACAATAACTTATTACAACAATACCATGCATACAGTTTCTGAATCTCTTGATTTGCAATTAGTAATAAATCTTCAGCCTTCTTATCAACCAGCAGCAAGCTGGTATCATCAGCAAACAGTGAGTATGAGAATAATGTTGATAAGTGTTTTATTAAAAACAACAGGGGACCAAGAACAGAACCCTGATGTACACCATATTTAATAGAAACAAGTTGGGAACTAGTACCATCCACCACAACAAATTGAGTCCTGTCAAACAAATAGCTTTGGAACCAAGACAATACTACACCACGTATTCCATAATGCTCTAGTTTCCTGAGGAGGATACCATGGTCAATGGTATCAAACGCCTTAGATAGATCTAAGAATATCCCCAGACAATACTTGTCTCCATCAATAGCTTTTATGATATTACTTAATAAATTAAACACACCCATTTGTGTGAAGAGGTGCTTACGAATATCACACTGCTGAGGAATCAAGATATTCTTTCTAGATAGAAACGTATTTAAGCGTTTATAAATAATTTTCTCAAGAATTTTAGAAAAGATTGGTAACAGTGCTATTGGCCTATAATTATTGACATATTTACGGTCAAAATTTTGTATACACTGGTTCCACTTTAGCTACCTTGAGTTTATCAGGAACAACTCCCCGAGATAAAGACATATTAATAATTTTACATAAGGATCAATAAAAAGGTGAATGCACTCCTTTATAATTCTAGGTGAAATATCATCAGAACCACTAGATTTAGATGGTTTCAAAGATGACACAATATCGATGATCTCAGAGTTTGAAGTTGGTTTTAGAAACACAGATGCATTATCTTCACACTGTTTCATATAATCACGAAAAGATTGTGGTACTTAAGGAATAGCTGTACTGATTTTTCATGGGTAATCCAATGAAATATTTATTAAAACTTTCAGCCTTATCCTTAGCAGATGATAGGAGTACTCCATTCAAATCCATATCTTGAGGAAGTGAATGCCTATTTCACCGACCTAACAATTCATTGATATGAGACCAAGTTTTTCTTATATCGCCTTTAACACTGTGGAACAAATCATTGTAATAATTTTGCTTGGCTATACGAAGAGTATTAACCAAGACATTCTTATAGTCAACAAATTAATTTTTATTCTCAGCTGTTGGTCTCTTGACATATCTACCATAAAGCTTATGTTTACGATTTATTGATTTCAATAAATCACGAGTTACCCTTGGCTTTTTACATTTTCTCTTTAATGTTACCTCAACTAATGGGAAACATAAATTATATAATTTCAGAAACATTTGTAGAAAATGTTGATATAAATCATCGACTCCTTACAGTGAAAGCAGAGCCTGCCAGTCAATTTCAGCCAAGTGTTGCTTGAACCTTGAGATTGTTTTATCATTTACTCTCCGCTTCAAAACCTTTCCATCTCTCTTAACAGAAGTTACTACAGAGCCCTTTTTTACACAAAATAAAGGCATATGATCTGAAATATCTGAACATATTACACCTGAGCTAAACTCATTTTGAATGCAGTTTGTGAAAATAGTGTCAATCAATGTTGCACTAATTTCAGTTATACGGGTAGGTTTAGTGACAAGAGAAAATAATCAAAATGAGTACATAAAATCAACAAAATCTTTAACACTATGATCATTATTATAATTCAATAAATTGATGTTAAAGTCACCCATTGAGTTTCAATTTCAATTTCAATTCAATTCAAGGTTTTATTTCGAAAAACATAAAGTACAATGATGCACATGCTGCAGCTAAAAAGCTAAAATGTATGTGTTTACAATGATCAAGGATTCATATAAATAGGAAAGAATATCCATTCACAAAACATATCTACATTATCATTCAATGAAACCATGACAGATAAAATACTGGTCTGGTTAAGACAACTGTTCATATATACAAATAAAAAAAGTTACGTTTGGAAAGAAAAACTTAAAACAATCAGCGATTATTAAGAAGATCAATAAAATATGGTATTGCACTTTGTTTGAAACGAGAGGTTCTGCATTTATATTGACTATACTTGTGTTTATTTCATAATGACATGCCAACAATTTTTCGTTCAGGAATCCAGCCTGTGCATTGTGGGTTATTAATTAGAGATTCAGCAAAAACAATACATAATTTTTCACGCCTTATTTGTAATCGTTCAAGCTGGCATCATTTCAAAGCGTCTTCATAATTATTATAACTTTTTCCTAAAATGATTTTAAATACCCTTTTCTGAATTCTTTCTAAATTCTGAATGTGCTCTAAGGTAAGACCTCCATTAAAAACAGGTGCACAATACTCTAAAACAGGACGAATGTAACCAACATATATTTGAATTAAGTCAGGAATTGGTAACTTATATTGCTTAACCATTCTAAACATGTATAGTTTTCTATTGCACTTTTTTAAAACTTCATTTATGTGAGTGTCCCATTTCAAATGTTGCTGGACGTAGACTCCCAGAATTTTTACAGATTTTACATATGACAATTGTGAGTCACCAATACTAAAAGTCTCAGGAATAGATGGATTTTTCATAAATGTAATTCTCATTGCAGTACATTTTTTCGGGTTTAGTTTCATGTGATTACTTTCTGTCCATTCTAATAAATTATCTAATACATGTTGTAATATTGATTGTTTCTGTACAGTTCGACCTTCAAGTAAAGTAGGATCATCAACATATTTAAAATATAACAACGATTGATCTTGGCAAGCATCATCGAACATAATTAGAAATAAGATTGGGCCTAACTTCGTACCTTGAGGAACCCCGGCATGGGTGGTTACATATTCAGAAAAAACATTTTGATATTTTACACACTGAGAACGTTGTTCTAAAAAACTTATTACCCAATTTATAATAAAAGGTCTGACATTGAGATCAATCAATTTCCTAATCAAAATATTGTGATCTAATCGGTCAAATGCTTTGGAAAAATCTGTACAAATAAAAGTTGACATAGGTTTTGGTCTCTCGCAATTTTCGAAAATATTATGCAATAGTCTAATAAGATAGTGAGATGTTGATAAACCAGGTCTACTGCCATTTTGGTGAGGATCAATGTATTTAGATATGTCTTCCAAAAGCCACTTGGCTATAAAAGATTCTGCCATTTTTGAGAGACGACTAGTTAATGATATGGGGCGTAGTTGTTCAATTGTTGGTGGTTGAGACTTTGGGATTGGAACGATTTGACTTCTTTTCCACTGTCATGGTACTATACCTTCATGAAAAGATGCATTTAAGATATCTGCTACAGGTTGACTTAATTCATATGCAAATTCACGAATAATACGAGGTGGAAGATCTTCTTTCAATCCTGCTTTGTTACTTTTTATCTTTTTTAGCATGTTGTAAACCTCATATTGCTGGACCTCTGGGCATATAGATTGTGAAGGTAAGAATGCAGGTAATCTGCTCATGTCCAGGGGTCGGAGGTCTTTTTTTATTGATATAAACAGCTTGTTAATAGCTTCTGCTGTTTTTTCATAGATAGATTTGTTTTCTTTACTCAATATCTGTTGCTGATGTTCTAAATTTTCAACAAAGGATGAACTATCATAGTTAGGAGCCTTATATACACATCCAACAATAATCTTTTTACTTGTTATTTCAACAAAAACAATTTCATACCCTAAATTTGACCCAGATAAATCTACACGTAATTTAAATTCCAAACCATCTTTAATGTACAAACAAACCCCCACCGCCATTCTTTTCTGCTCTACATATATAGCCAGGTATATATTGATATTAGTTGTAGTTTTGTTGTTGTTGGAATTAATGGCGTTTTGTATGATAATCGTCGATGGATGATTTTCGCAACTTTTTGGTTTGCCTGTAGGTACATAGCTGGGAAAATACTGTTGGGTATTTGGTTAAGGCACACATTTAAGGTTGAAATCACAGATGGTGAATAACTACCTTTATCTTACAATGTTAGGCATATTCTAGTTCTAAATCAATATGTGCGGAAATATTCAAACTCTATACATGCTCTAGATCTGTTGGAGGAGGGCAATGTAGTCTGGACCTTTTTCGCATACAGTGCGTCCCAGAAAAACAGAAACCGAGAATTATCGATGTTTTATCATAACTTAATGCCAATTATGATTAATAAATGACACATATCTGTAACGCTTAGATCCTCCTCTTTCATTTGATTTAGCTCATATGGTGCATTTGGTACCACAAATTAATTTGGCGAATGGTATCTGGATTTCAATGAGAAAATCACATTTCCAGAAAGTTCATTTTCTGCCCTTTCATATGACACCCCAATCAGGAAAACGAATCCGTTCCAATGGCTGTCTGCCCTATAACAAAGAAAACGAAAGACTTTATGCATGGCTGATCGGCAGCGAAACAGAGTTTGTTGTTTGCAGGCAGCCAGTGGAAACGAATTCGTTTAATAAAATTATGGAAATGCAAGCATTACTTTAAACAAACAGAACTCTATTATTCCTGGCTTATTTTTCCTGATTGAGGTGTCATATGAAAGGGCAGAAAATAAAATTTCTGGAAATGTCATTTTCTCTTTGAAATTCAGATACCGTTCGCCGAATGACTTTTTGTTACCCTTTCTTCAAATTGTTTTTAATCACGCATGCGCGAAATATGCATCGTATGAGTTGCATCAACTGCGCACGTGCACATACATTTTGGCACGTCACGGGCACAGAACTGGTATTTTCTAGTTCTATGGTCACGGGTGGTGGATTTTATCCACCATTTCGTTTTTCTTTGCAGACTAAATTGGATTGCACTTGGTTCGTTTTGTACATCAGAATCCAGGACTCATTTTATCGTAAGTTTGATAATTTGCGTAGACCAGTCTACATTTATAAATTGTAAAGCATTCTCGTGAAATAAGCCGTTGGTCGTTGGGTGTGCCCAAACACATTCTTGGCTCTTGCATGTAAAATATGAAGAGGTGGCCATAGCATATCCCCCAGCTCAATTTTAATAAAACAAAAGCCTGTAAAGATGGTCAGTAGACCCAGACGTAGGCTTTGCAGAACAACCGTCGACATCAGATAATTAAGATTTCGGTCTACCCCCGGCCTCAGGCTTATTTTGAACCGCAAGGAAGTCAAAGTGAATGAAAAATTCACGAGAATGCAAGGTCTAATTCTAGAGATATCATGATGTTACATTGCACTTGTATCAATTTACATATCATGGGTAAATATAGTTCTCTAGATAATTCATTTTCAACTAGATCTCACACTACGACAATTAAACTGCGTTAATTAATAGAGACCATGCGCGGGGTCTCCCATATTAGAGACATGCTTACAAAAGAACTAAAGAATCAATATCAACAACAGGGCAATTTTCCCTCCAAAATCTTTTCCACTCTGAGGTTAGGAGCCTATAAGATTTTGTATATGGATCAAAACTAGAACAAAATGTTATAAAAACAAAAGTAGATGGTGAACTTTTGAAAAAGACGGTCAAAAGGAATACACTTTTATGAGGAATTTGCTCATTGTAGTCCCTTTGGAGCAAATGTAATAAAGGAAATTGAGATCTCAAATGAGGGTCAGTCTCCAAAGTCCTAATTAGGCTACCAAAAATCCTGACGAAAGTCTCCGACATTAGAAACAGTCTCCTAAAAAGAAGATATTTTGACCGTGTGCTTGTACTACTTATAAAAAAAAACATGAATAATAATAATAATAATAGCTCGTTCTTATATAGCGCTTTTCAGGACCGGAGGCCCTCTCAAAGCGCTTTACAGATAAGTATATTATTAGCCCGGTCATTGGATTCAGGCTTACCCGCACACAGTGTATGCACATTCTCCACTCCCTGGGGAGCATTCCAGCCAAGCGTCATTTTTACAAGCGCACACTTGCTAATCTAACCACATTAGCTTTCGCATCCTACCGGGTACCCATTAAGCACCTGGGTGGAGAGTGGCAAATGTAGATCAATGTCTTGCCAAAGGACATAAGTGCTGCGGCGGGACTTGAACCGCGGTCCTTGTGATCCACAGTCCGGTGACATATCCACTAGACCGAACAAACATTGCATATTTATCGTATTCGGAGATGTTAAGATCTTAAATAAAAAATATACCCCAATCTAGAGTATAGATTGCAGATAAAAATATATATCATAAATATTTATACTCTGTATACATGAATAAATATTTCGGTTAAAGTCATTGGAATATAAATTCTGAAGAAAAGCAATGGATAATGAGGGAGAAAAAAACCTAAATCATGGACAGTTATGGAATTTGATTGTAGGTGTGGGCTATGGCAAAAAATGAGAGCGAAGGGAAAGATGAAGGAAAAGGTAAAGGAACGTGAGATAATATAAAGAGATATAGTTTTCTTGAAAATGCTCTTCATATATTATACTATATTATAATGTGTATGCTTATTATAATGAAAATAAAAATCACGATTTGTTTTGATATTGTGTATTTAACCTGTAAACGGAAACTGATTCTTGACGTTTATTGATCGTAAATACCCCTGTTACGAATATAATCTCGTTATAATTACTATAATTATTAATATGTTTTTAACATGGCAAAATATCAGTATCGATAAATGTCGTAAAAGAAGAGACACTTGATTATCATTCTTCTTTAAATAATATTGATTTTAGATAATAGTGGGCATAAAGATGAAAAGATCATCTCCATCATGGTACATTGAGATTTTGAAGAAAAAAAATCAAAAATCAAAACAACCTCCCAAAACTGCCAAAAACCGACTAGGTTTCTTTAATTCTCTATTTATGATCTTATTGATTATTGTATAATTGAAATGAGTATTCTCGTAAAAGACAGAAATCACAGATACTGCAAAACTACAATTGTCTCACAACGTTTGGCGTATTCTAGTTCCAAATCAACATGTACGACAATATGTCAAACTCTAAAAATGCCCTAGTTCTGTTAGACGGGCGCCATATTTAAACTCGACCATTTTATGTATAATAAAATATAGGGATTGCTAAATATTATGAGGACATTTTTTATATTGTAGTTGGTAAAAGTTTAGTCAATTTACAATAGGGCCTACCCGATCCATAAATAGTTGATGAGGTATTAATCAGTTAGTAATAACAGGTACATGTTAGATGTAAAAGCTTACATGTCACTGGTAATACCTATTGCTTTGTCAAATTCTCGAAAAATGCATTGGGGTTAATATCGGGTCTGCGTCCTCGGGTGTAGTGTACAGCAGAGAAGAAAACGAAATGGACATTGGAGTGAAAGATAGAACGAGAGGTTGGGATTGACAGAACAAATGAAAACGGGCGATTAAAGGTCCACGGTTGGACCACGATTTAGATAAGAATTAATATCAGGTGGGGTTTATTTTATAAGCAAAGATATGTAATCAGGCTTTATTTAAAGCTAACAAGAGTCGTTCGAGTATGAGATTTAAAGAAAATGATGCTACTTTACTTTCTGAAATGGTTTATAGAGCAAATTCATTGCTTTGTGACGATTTACATTCCCTTAAAATGTAATTAAATTGTAATAATATAGTTGGGAGAATTAAGGAATCGATCAGATCAGTTTTTCCCAATTTTTATCATTTATAATGGTCTGTTTTCACTCAAACTTTCAGTTAAGCTTTAATTATACATCTAGCATTGAAGTCACTACCTTATGCCTGGATTACATTTGGCCTGCAATTAGTCTCCGGAGCCCGTATTCTGCCCGTACCCCCGTTTCCATGCGGCCTTCGTACGGAGGCAAGAGGTGGCCGTGAGATTTTCGGACGGATTCACGGGCTCCGCGGCCTTTACGATTTTGTTTCGCAGAAAGTTATACAAATTTGAAAAATCGTAAGCCCGTTGCCCGTAGACATGTTGTAGGTGTCATCGCACAATCCCCGCGGAGGACTCGCGCTGAACGTGCAGCAAACGCACGATTTTTTCGGTGAACATGGAGGCCAAAAAAAAAACGCTTTAAAACGGCACGGCGGCTGCACGGTCACCGCGCCTCCTCCGCGCAGCCTTTGCACGGAAGCTGCACGGGCTCCTTACGATTTCCATGCGAAGGCTGTGGAGACTGCACGGCTACTGCATTGGAATTGCACGATTTCCGTACAATTTCCAAGCAGCCTCTGTACGGATTTGCCCCGGCCTGCCACCGAGGGCCAATACATGAAAAGGCACGATGCTTTTAGATAATGTAAACACAAAAATCGTTGCGCGTATAGCCTCCTACGATGCCCCCCAAATCGCACTAAAAATCGTTAACTAATTTACCGTGGAGCCCGTGAATCCGTACAAATATCTCACGGCCGCTCCGCACAGAAAAGAGGATACGGGCTCCGTAGACTAATCGCAGGCCAAATGTAATCCAGGCATAAAATAATTTGATACAAGGCCAAAACTTGGGAGAGATCCCCCTTGAACTTTATTAAAATGTCATACTTATTATTCTTTTTGAAAAATGATCGTTTAAGTAGGAATAGCGTTTGTTAGATAGACTATGTTGACGCTGCATGGTGCACGATTGTTAAGATATACAATGTATTCCTGTACATGTGTATTTTACGTCAAGGGTGGTTGATTTTGTAAACCTATTTTTCTTATTGTCTTCTGAACCTTGGAACATAAACTGACTCTTTTATTGTTCATAAATAACCCTGTTTGAGTGACTATACTATTGTTATATTAACCACAACTATTTTTATTTTGTATCAAGGTAAACGCCGGGTAAACGTCAGTAACGATTCGGGTATGTATGATGGAAATGAATATCCTTGTAAGAAACCCCATCTTGACAAATTTGGGGTCCTTGGTTGAGTGAAATCATTTTTTATTTCAACAAACCAAGTTAAGAAATAATGGCAGTTTCAAGCTCTTTACTTGTATACGCTCTCAAAATTTATAGGGCGAGCAATAATGATAGTGATGATAATGATAATGAATGTAATACTAACTACGGGATTAATGACGTAACAGCCATAGAGCTTCTAGATAGGCCTATTACTTTATTAACAGATAAATTTGATTGTCAAATTTGGCGCTTGGAAATACCAGAGGCCAAAATAGGCTTTTAAGCAAGCATTTCTGTCGACATTGCATTTTTCGATTGCCTGTAGATCAACGGCGGCGATTTCTTTTCATGACCGGGGACGACGAAATGCGAGGGAAAATCTGTACTCTGTTGGTATCACGGTGATACCAACGGAATACAGATTTTTCTATAATACTTACTTGTACATTTTTAAAGGATATTATACGAGGGAGCGTAGCGACCGAGCGAGAAGAAATATTTGTTTGTATTAGTCTTAACGCTGCACTTTGGGGCCCTCTAGAGCCTAAAGGTGTGTTTCAGTCTTTAGTCAGTATTTGCTACATTTTGGGGGCATTTTTTCCAAATTTTCCGGGAGGGGTGGCCTGGTGGTAGAGTCGCTGCCCGGCAAGCAGTAGATGCAGGTTCAAGTCCCGCTGGTTCCAAGATTTTTTCTGACTTGTTTTTCAATACAGATCGATCAATCGATCTTATTTACTCGGTGTAAGCCACAACTATGTTAACATAATTGAAATTTCTTCCAGGAAGCATTATATTCATAAAAAACAGTGTTTGAGAAACAATAGCTAAGTGGTAAGTGGACTAATTGAAGACTGTTGCCCCGCCCATGACTGAGCCCACGCTACGACACCGGCCATGGCATGCCTTCCAGTTTGAACGGACGACGGTCTTCCATCATTTATATCGTCACTTATTCTTATTTTTATTCAGTGTCACATACATGAAAATCAATACAAATCATGGGGATGATGTAATTGGTATACATTGTGTAGAGAGTGAAGAGATAAAGGTAAATAAGCATTATAATTCTAATAATATGAAACATAAATTATAAATATTTTTCTTATTTCAGACAAAGCCGCATTTCCATTTCTGCCCTCGACTTCCTCAGCTTATAATAAGTGACTGAACTTTCTTGCTCATATTTCTCCGCTACATTAATGCATCTTCGAATGGCTGAACAGATAGAACTACAGCTGCCCGAAAGGCTTACATGTCCATTATGTCTCGAAGTCTTCAAGGCTCCCACCCTCCTAGCCTGTGGACATACATTCTGCAAGGAATGTCTGGACAAATACGATAAAAGGCACCGGGGTCAAGATTTCATGGAGTGTCCGCTTTGTAAGAAACACACCAAGCTGGGGGAAAATGGAGTCGCAGGACTCTCACCAAATTTCTCTGTAAAAGGCCTCGGGGAGGAATTACATGTACATCTTAAGGTCAATGGCAAATCACCGAAGTACTGTTCCCTGCACAGTCAAGTCTATAAAGACATTCTGTGTGAGGTTTGCAAGGAATTCATCTGTCTGACTTGTTTGTTTGATAAACATCAAGGTCACAGGTTTAAGAAGAAGGAAGAGGTTGTAGCAGAGTTGAAAAAGAAAAGAAACTCTCTTATGAAAAGAAGTGAGAAGAAGAAAGCACAGATCAAAGTATCTATTACCAATGGTGAGCAACATATGCGTGATATGCATTCTCATCTGGAGAATCTAGATAGGAAAATAGAGAATTCCTTTCGTGAAAAGTCAGAGATTCTTAGAGGACACAGGGAAAGACTATCAAAAGAGTTGGACGACATCCGTCAAAAATCTGACAGGGTAATGACAGAATTAATTGGACGTCAGAAACAGTCATTGCAGATAATTACTTCAAAGAGCACTCTTATGCGAGAAGAGGGCGTTGTAAGTACTAGTACATGTACGTTTCCAAACTCTGATGCACTGAAAACACGTTACATAGAATTCTTAGATCTGGAGAACGAATTGGGGAGAGACCTAATTGAAACATCCGTAGCACAGGCCAAACACACATTTGAGAACACCCAGTATTATTCATATGGTGCGAATGTTCTTGACTTAGGTACTTTCGATCCGTTATCTTTCGGAGATGAAAGCGAAAGCGAAAGCGAGAGTGATTATAAACTTTCAACACGAAATGATCTGATCCTGCTAGAATACGCAAGACCTACGAGTATATAGCTAACCTCTCCATCCCGACAGAACTGAGGTGAGAACATGTGTTATATATCTCACTTAAGTAATCCAGCAATCTGATTGGTCGAAATTGCATTCATAAACTTTAACTGTTCCCGAAAATTCGCAGTAACCATGGTTAAAACAGACCTATTTTTCCAATAACCATAGTTATTGAGAAAATAGGTCAGTCTCCATGGTTACCCCATAGGGTTACATGTTAAAAAATGGTTTGAGCGATCGAGGATACCGTACGTGTGCGAAAAATTGGTCGGTATTTTCATACAAGACAAGACAATTCCAAACAAGACAAAAATGGCTCAAGAATCTCTTCCAAGATTTCAACTTATCAAATGCAAGACTCGCTGACAGCAAGATCAACAAAAAGGGTACGTGAAATTATCCATAAACATGTTCGTTTAGTTGCTGAAAAAGCATAGACGTATAGACTCTAGACGAAAATAGATCTAGTTGTCAGCGCACCCAATGTTGTGTGATAAAATTATTCCCATAGAGATTGTACGCAATGCATTCTTTATGCAGTCTACTGTTGTGTAGTATTGTCCCAAAACCCAGTTACTCGTAAAGTACATGTACCCTCATATTTGAGATGCACTTAAAAGCCAAGTCTATATCTTCTTAATCCTTCCCAATAGAAAGACCAAGTGCATCCATAATCTCCTTCCCAGGAAATACCACCACTGTTATGTTTAAGCCCATACATAAAACTATGAAGTAGTCCATTCTCCTGGCGGCTCTCATTCATGTCTTTGTCCCTTTGACACAATGTAACCTATCCTCATATTACTTGTATCCTTCTGGATAAATATTACATGTTCTGGCTTTCTAGAGAGGAGTTCAGTTTTGATCACCATTAGATCAAGACCCTCTTTCTAGCTGGCTCTCTCTTCATCTTGTATTTTACATATGTGGAAGTTCGTATGATGT